>JAOTRO020201764.1:0-17662 GCA_028566515.2 Pyracantha coccinea
CGTCAAACTTGTTTGTATATGCTTCGAGATCGCATACGCCAAAAATCGCAAAAAACAAACATTCAGAGATCAAGTAATGGGACAAAACTTTTCGACGGTTATAAATGAAAAATCACGATTCAATGGTTTATTTTAACTCTGATTTTGATGATTTTTTATAGTTACATTCCTTGATCTTATATGAACACAATGAATGAATTCAATCTTCAATTTAAAATATTTACACTAGTGGAACGGGACAAAATCTTATGTTATACTTAATGAAAGTATAAATAAACTCTGAGTGATGGGAAAAAAGTTGTTGAATTTGCCCGACGTAGGTGCACCTTTGTCACGCAATGTTGGGAAAAAAGCAGTAAAGCAGTCTTGGTTTGGCGCCAAAATCTTGCACGACGCACTGTAGGCGTCGCGTAAACGTCTATTGCATGACAAAGGCTGACGTCGTGCAAAACTATTTTGCACGACGATGGTGCACCTCCGCTTGTGTGACATTTTGCGTTTAGCGTTGCGCAAATATGCTTTGCACGACGAAATTTGCTTTGTCGCGCAAACATGTTTTTGTACTAGTGTAATCAATCATTCATGGTTTAAGTCCAGGGTGTGAAGGAAGATTAGCCAACATTTCATCCAACTCAGTGACCTCACTTTGTTGTGAACTACCAGGAATATTCGAAAGAGGATTTGGACCAATTGGAACTTAAGCATCATTTTTAATATAGTATTGTTCCATTATGTAACTGTATAATAAGAAAAAATGGTCTTAGTCCTAGAGTCTACTATGACTAATAACTAATCAAACAACAATTCAATTAATCAATAACTAATTATATATATATATATATATATATTAAAATTAACTAGATAAATTAATTTAAATTAAACTAGCAAAAGTTCATATTAATCATCAGTTAATTTAAATCATGCAAGTGAAATAATGTAAATTTGAAGTACTAATTAAAGAAAATTTCACATTAAATTATCAATGAAATAAAATAGGGATTTAAATAACCAAATTTTGAAAAATTAGGGATTTACCTCAAAATTTACAGTGGCCAATGGTTGCACGCGACATCGTGGAGTTGTGGAAGGTGACAGGGCATGGTAGTGTAAGTTGGCTGGGCGGTGCCAGCGTTTGCCTGCTATGGGGGCTGGCAGCTGAAGACAGGAGACTAGGTTTAGGTGGTGGTCCTCATGAGTGTCCCCGTTTTGTTATATATTTTCTTTAACCAGCAAAACGACATCGATTATCCTTTTTTTAGGTCTAACGACATCATTTGGCCTAGGTTAAGAAAAAAAAAAGCCACGTACAATACAACCAAGGTTCTAAAAAGACGTTAGGCGTTAGTCGGCTGGCGTGCTAAGGCCTAGCGCCTAGGCCGGATTATCCGGTTTTAAGTAGATTTATTATATATCATATAAATTGCCTATTTATAATTACAAATATACATAATTGTATTGGGATACACAAATTACAAAATAAAATGGCATAGAGATTGTCATAACATATTAAAAATATAGGAACAAGCATATAATGAAGTCTTTAAGAAATCTATCTGCCACCCCTTTTTCACATATTTGGTAACAATTATAGGCTTAATTTGTCGTTTGGAAATTTGAAATGACAATTTCATGAGCAATGGTCGTCTGCTTAGTGTAGTTAATGACCAAAATTGTACTAGTGATGTAGATTTTGTGAAACAACTAGCTTTCGTATTTATTCTATGTAGTGTGCCGATGGCCCAATTGAAAGGTATAAAGCTAGACTATAGCTAAGAGATATATATAGAAACATGTAGTGGATTACCAAGAGATATTAACTCCCGCAACAAAGATCAACTTCATCCATATAAACACACAAGAGGTCTGGCAGTGTAATGAAATTTTAAACAACTTAAAGAAAATATATGATTTTAAAGTATTTTAGGAACACTAGATTCAAGTGTAGATTAAGAGGTGACATATGTACTCTCCATCTGAGTTTGTAGGTACAATGGTGAAATCTTGTTCTTATTTAGTATCTACTATACTATAAAATCTTAAGTAAGGTTACCCAACCAAACATATCCTTTTATATATTGTTGCAAACTTAGTCAAGCTATTGCATCGATTTGATGTGAAACACGCATTCCTGCAAGGAGATTTGGACAAAGAAGTGTATAATGGATCCTCTATCAGATTGTAACATGACTTAAAGAAATATTTGTAGCATGTTCTTTCAGGGCGTTAACTTAATGTCCGTTAGGCACATCTATCCATGCAGGCATGTTTGCAGTGGGTATATGTGATCTCATCACTTTTTCTAGATCAGTAAAATCGTATGGCATGCTTTAGACAATGGTGTGAACATCTAGAATGCATCGCATTTCAGTCTTAGATTGGGAGGTTCGGGAGTCAAGATGAGACAAAATAGGTATCGTCCAAGCTAATTTACGCCTTTATGTAGAAACATTGACCTTCATATCTCCCCCTAATGGTGGGAATACCTCATCAAAGTTCCAATCCGCAAAACGAGCGGTTAAGAGAATACCTGTCAAGGGCTATAAATAGCAAATGATTGAAAGAGAATCATAACAGACATAGTTCTATCCTTATTTGTGAGCCCATTTTGGTATATTTTAGTGGTGCAATTGGCACATAAGCAACACACCCACAGATGCGTAAGTGCAAGACATCAGGATCGCACCTAGTAACTAGCTATAACGTGGGATAGGGTTGGGTGGAAATGGGTTGTAAGTGGAGTAACATGGATGCCTGTAATATTGCATAGCCCTATGCAAAAATAGGTAGCTCATTGTGCATGAACAAGGACTTTGCAATCATTTAAAGACATTTAATGAATGCTTTTTCAAAACCATTTTGGGTGTGAACATGGGAAATTAGATGTTCAACTTCAATACCCTGAGACATGCAATAGTTATCGAAGGTTTTCGATGTAAACTCTCCAGCGTTATCCAATTGAAACGACTTTATGGGATAATTAGAGTGGTGAACCCGCAGTTTAATAATCTGCGCTAAGAGTTTAGCAAATGTAGCATTTCTTGTGGACAATAAGCAAACATATGATCATCTTGTCGATGCATCAACCAAAACTATAAAGTATCTAAATGGTTCATACGGTGTCAGATTGGTCGACATATCCCCTTGTAGTCTTTGAAGAAAATCATTGAGAGTTCATAGTAATCTTTATAGGAGATGGTCTAGTATTTAATTTCTCTAATGAACAAGCTTGGCATGGTGTGCTAGTTGGCACAATATCTTTACTTTGGGTAAAGGGATGTTTGTCAGTATAACTAAGTATACGGCGTATCATAATATGACTTGGATGTCCCAAACGATCATGCCAAAGTGAGTAAAGACTAAAAAACACAAAGGTAGGGAAGACCACATATTGTATATCTACAGTTTGAATTGTCTTCGAGTATAACGTATTTGATATGTGTTCCATCTTCTCTAGGATATGTTTTTAGCCTTATACCTAGGAAGTCATGCAAATATAATCCACTTCATTCTTTTAAGTGGTCTTGGCACGGTAGCCATTATCTCGAGTATCCTTAAAGCTTAACAACGTTCTTTGAGAACGAGGAGAAGTATAAGGCCTTTTGAATGGTGAACTTTTACCAGTGGGCAATATTAGAAGGGTAGTGCCATGGCTCTAGATTAGGTTGGATAGGCTTGAGAGAGTTTTCAGAGGTGAAATCTTAGGTATGAACATAGTAAAGTACTTATGTTCATGTATTATGGTATGTGTCGTAGCACTATTATCTAGACAACTAACTTCCCCACAAGACATGCCAAATGATAAATTAATTGAATCGGTAACATGAACAAGGAATAAAAATTGATATTCAATTAATCACATATTTGAGAAAAATCCTTTCATTAGTATCCCAACTTCAAACCAAACTTCAAACCAAAGAAAACCTTTAGTATTCCAGAATTCACCACAACCTTCTAGAAGTCAGAAGTCTCCAATGTCGTATTTGTAGGATTCTCGACTTGGGCATAGTTTGGCTCCAGTTAAAAATAAGCCTCTCTAGCTTTCTTCTTTAAGTGATACTCCATATTCTCTTGAATCTCCTTAAAGAGAGCAAGATACCCACGGCTCAACCTAATTGTCTACATGCTTTTTAGAATAATATTACAATTTTCTTGTAATTTTCCCACCATCTAAAATGTTTATATTCTTGTTTGGTAGTAATGCTATTGTAATAGAATTTCAGAATGGTGGGGGTGGTCGAGGCGATGGTGATTGCGACAAGGGTAAAGGTGGCAATTGTGGGGGCATATGGCACTTGTGACAATGATTGTACCGGTGGTGGTAGGATATGGATGATGGCAATGGTTATGCGAGTGCTGCTGGGCTAAATGGTGATCTTAATTTGCAGGGAGAGGTGGTGGCAACGGTTATTGGGAGGTGGCGGAGATGGTGCTGATGATGGTGGCATTGGTGGTGGTGTTGGTAATGGTGGTGGTAGTAGCAACAGTAATGTGTGGTGGCAGTGGCGATGGTGTATGGTTTGTGGTAATGGTGACACTAGTAGTAATGGTACGAACTATAGTGGTTGTGGTACTTCATTGTGATGATCATGATAAGGTGGTGGTGACATATATGATTTTTTTTCCTTCTTAAAACTCTAATTTTGTTTTATACATACGTTGTGTTTTTTATTTATTTATTTGAGTAATGCTAGGTAGACCAACTTTTTAGACCACATTTGCAAACCATGTGATGTGTCACTAATAGAAAATAAACAAGTTAATTAACAACTAAATTATAATTTAATCATCAATAACTACGTCATATGGTTTAAAATTTTAAATAGAGGGTCTTCCTAACATTACCCCTTTTTTTGGATTATGTTTTTGGAAAACACAAGAATCGAATTTGATGTTTTGAAGAACTTATGTTAAATGTTGTTTTTCGCGTGTTCCATTTTTTGAGTTTATCTTTAAATATAACACATCAAAACATTTTACACTCGTTATTGAATCTGTAAAACAAAAAATTATTTTGCAAAACGTTACCAACACAAACCCTCATTCTTCTAAGTGCTACTATCATTCTAGGCGTTGTCTTTTATTTTTTAATTACTCATTCCAGCTAATGTTGCCGTGGTGGTTGTTTGATACGAACCCCAAGGTCTGGAGACAATGAAGTATGCATATCACTTACTTACTGCATTTACCCAAACAAAATTTAATAGAACACATCACTCTTCTGTACTTCATGGAAAAGAAAAAATCATCCCTTTGTAACAAGGCATCAGTAACTGCACACAAGTGAATTTTGTGGAATTCTTTTTGGAGGAGGATGTGATAGAAACCTGCTCCAGGAAATCGAAACCACGACAATTACTATACTCAATTCAGAATTTAATGCACCATAAAAAACACCACTTATGGATGAGTGATTCACTTTCAGTAGTAAGAACTAGGGTGGATGGAGAGGGTGGCACAGTAGTAAACTGAAAACCCTATCAATTATATTCAAGTAAAAGATTAGTATGATAAGGAAATAGGTAATTAATCAACGATCTAACGAGTTACCAGTACTATACTTGTTTTTGACAAGCAAGAAAAATAATCATATTAAATGCATTTAAATTAGAGGGAGACATAAATTCGGATATAGATGGTGAAATACACTAGCCAGCTTGACTAAACCCAAGTCTATGTGACTATTTTTATGCTCAAGGATATAATTGGATTTGAAAACCCTAGCTAGCTGCAAGCATAAGAGTGGAGATCGTTAAAGATGGAGGAGGATGGTGGGCATGGAAAGAAGAGAGTCGTGTGGGAGAAAGACATAATAAAAGCGCCATGTGTGGCAGACAAGGTTGGTGAGAGACTAGAAGGGATTATCTGGGAGGGATGTAAGAGGGGAATTAGACGGTAAAATAATTAACGTGGGATTAGGGTTTGCGAGGTGTACAATGTGCAAGCAAACAAAAACCCCTTTGTGGGTCTCTAGCTAGCTCACTCAGATATCATAAGGTCAATGCCTCAATATTTTTCAGTATTATCTTATCACGCACTCATAATTTCAGATTCTCACGAGAATTTGGAAAATCCAGGGAAAAAATATTTTGTTTTTATTACTATTATATATATTATGTGCTTCCAATATGTAGAAAATTTAAGCTAATAAGTACAAACCCTATATTAGTTTATATATATGCATATATATATTCTATTGACTACTGTACTGTGAAAAATACAAAAAGGTATATAAAAAATTACAACGATAGAGAGAGAAGAGAACCAAGGAGCGAAGAGGGTGGGGGGAAAGGAATCAGGAAGAGGGTATCTTTCTCTCTCTAATATTTTTAATCCCGTCGTCTCCGGAGCAGGGAAACCCAAAGGGACCATAGTTTTTGGTGCATTTGATGGGTTTTGACCAGAGAGGGAGAGAGAGGAGAGAGAGGGGAGAGAGGGAGGGACCTTGTGCTCTTTCTTTTCTCCTTCTAGTGTCATTTTCCAAGATATACTCTCGAGAATAACCAAATCCAAATCCTATAACTTATGACTTTCTCTCTTTCTTTCTATTTTTTCTTCGCATGACCTCTCTCTCTCTCTCTCTCTCTCTCTCTCGAGCATGTCTGTTCCAGAAGATTGCTGTCTTTGTTTGCTTTAGCTCAGTAGCCCTTTTAACTTGTTCCTGCACTCAATAATTTGGTCTTCAAAGCACACACACACAACACTTCAAGCCTTCTTCTTTGTTCTTCTTTAATTGATAGCTAGCTTTCCACATATTCTTTGGAAAAAATAAAAGAAAAGAAAAAAAGAACCAAATCTCCCCCAAATATCTTGAAGCTCAAAAGAAATTACCTCTACCTTTTTCTTTAATTATTTTCCTCAACTTTCTTCACTCACGAAGAAAAGAGAGGCTAGCTAGTATTTGGTTTAGTAGAGTAGTGAATCAGAAAATGCCCTTGGAAGGGATTTTCATAGAACCCTCTACAACCAGAACTACTAGTTCTCAAATTCCTGATCTTTCTCTTCATATTAGTCCTCCCAACACTAATTTCTCTATTTCATCATCATTTTTCAATAGTACGACCACTAATGAACCCCAAAATCCCACTACCCAAGCTCACACTGAGCTATCCCTAGGTCGATGCTTCACCGGAGGAGCTCACGAACAAGAACCAGCACAAAACCCATATCAACAACAAAATTCTCATCTTCACAGTTCCAATAGTCATTTAAGCCACTTAAATCACGGCGTTTCGCTGCTCGATGTCTCATCATCGGAGGGTTTAAGGCCGATTAAAGGGATTCCGATCTATCATCAGAACCGTTCATTCCCTTTCTTGCCTATGGACAATATTATCACAAGAGATCATCACAAGGATTCCAAGATGTGCTTTTACCCAAGACCTCCTCCACCTTCCTTTAACCATCCTTCTTTTCCTTCAGCTGCCACCCATAACACGCAGTCTACACCTTATTTCGGAGGAGGAGGAGCCACCGGCTTGGAGCCCATGTCAAGATTTACCGGGTTCTCATCAGTGGATGCGTTTAAATCAAACAACCAACTGCACCACCATCACCATCTTCATCCTCACAATCAGTATGGAATTGGAGGAGTTGGACCTATTTCTGAGGGTTCTCATCATGGTATTATGAGATCGAGATTCTTGCCAAGGCTACCGACAAAGCGGAGTATGAGAGCTCCAAGGATGCGATGGACAAGCACTCTCCATGGTAGATTTGTTCATGCTGTTGAGCATCTTGGTGGCCATGAAAGTAATCAATTATTCAAACCCCTCTTTTTTACTTCATTTCTTAATATATATTTGGAAAAAAAGTAATTCCCTTTTAATTCCTTCATTTCTTGTTCTTAATTTTCTTCTTTTTCTGGCTTAAATTTTTGTTCTGATTTTAAGGAGCTACTCCAAAGTCAGTTCTTGAGCTCATGAACGTCAAGGATCTCACTCTAGCTCATGTCAAGAGCCATTTACAGGTAGCAAGCTACACTCTCTCTTCCCTCTCTCTGATTGCTCTCTCTCTCTCTCTCTCTCTCTCTCTCTCATGTGGCTCAGTTACCAATGCGGAGCTGTGAATGAACGAATGAAAGAGTAGTAAGCTATAATATTTGTATTGAGTTTGTCTGAAACTTCTGGACTACTACAGTACTGTCTTCCCTCTGTCTGTCTGTTTTATTCAGAGTAAATTTAAAAAACAAATGCATGTCATAAAACAGACAAAAGTAGTCATCATTTCGCAATAATGAAGTATTGTTCATATACTTATTTCCTTATCCAACATCAACCTCGTGATTAATGTGTCGTCCTTCCATCTTTATTAATTCAGACATGAAAACCAAGACAGTCCCAGAAGCTCGCGGAGAGAGAAACCTAGCTACAAATTATGAGATCTGAATTATATTAACTAAGTGATTAATTAATGGGAAGGGGAATAGTTTTATGATTTTTATGTGAGTTTTTATTTAGATATTGAATTTATAATTATTATTAATTAAATGGCCGATGACTTTTGCAGATGTATCGAACTGTTAAGACCACGGACAAGCCTGCAGCTTCTTCAGGTAATTCGTATTGCTAACCCTTTACCTCTTTTTCAGATTTTTTGCTCCTTTAGCAGCCTTAACTAGTTAACTTTTTCTTACTTATTACCCTTCACTTCACATTAATTTTTTACCGCACAAATTTGTAAATCTTTGCTTTCCTTTCCTGTTGTTATTTATTTTCCTTCTAATTGTACTAAACCCTGTAGTAGATAGATAGAGCTAGCTAGGTATATATATGTGTAGTCAACATTTGACCATAAAACCTAGTTAGCTAATACATATATGCACTCACATGCATCCCATGCTTCCATTCCATGCATACATCATGTCATCATGTCATGATACTCATAATATTATTGTACCAGATGCAAATAATACAATGTACATTGTACATATAGCTTAAATAGAAATAATTAATACGGGTGTAACTTGATTAATTTTGATTTGTTTTCCTTTGAAATTAAGGGCAATCGGATGGATCTGGCGAGGACGACATACTCTCTCCGATTAGCACCGCAACGGATTATCATGGACTACACAATACTCAACAGTTTCCGGAGCAACGAGGACAGTCTGATCAGTCTGTGAGACCAGACGTGGACTACACTTCCAGTACCACTCTTTGGAGTAACACTTCAAGGTAGAGTCCTCATCACTCTCTCTTTCTCTCTCTAATGTTATATATACGATGCTATATGTATATATATGCCCGAACTTTTTAATCGTTTTTATTTTTATTTTTTGGTGTGGGGGAACTTAAATTATAAGCGTACTATATGTGATTCCTTTCTTTGCTTTTGCATGGTATCTTATGTAGTTTAATGCAAAACCACGTCCACCATTTTTTTTTTAGAATAAAAGGGTTCCCTGTGGGCTGTGGCCAAGCAGCTTTTGCTTTATTTTCTGTTGGTTATTTTCCTCTTTCTTCGTCTTTTCTCTCTGCAAGATTTTCTTTGGTTGATTAACAATTCTTATTAAAATATAGCTAAGACTCGCACTGACAAAAATCAAAGTAAGAATAAAACAAAATATTCCATTATACAAAATTACAAATAAACTAAAGAAACAGTTTTAGATCAATTTTCTTTCCTTTAAAAAAATTCCAGCTCAAATAATCAGATTTGCGGCATCAGCTTTGATGGGTTTTAAAGAAAAAGCAGAAACACAATCAGAATCGTTAGCTAAGATAACAGAAAGCAAATACAGTTACACTTCTTCTTTTTTTCTTGAGAATTATTAATTTAACTTAGAGCTTTTTCCTTATGTTACTGATATTATATTCTGGTTTTTATTCTCTCCACGAGGACATTGCAATATATGACCAAAAATGTCATTCCCTCTTGCTCTTGCTCCCCACCTTTTTCCAAAGTTTAAATAACTATATGTATTTTATAAACTGTACCCCACCCTTGACATATTATATCAAGGGTCCTTTCGCTTCTCTTTAACTAAAACAAAAAGATAAAGTCTTATTTTTGTATTTCGTTTTATTAGTTTATTTCTTTGAATAAACTAAATTTAAGAAAATCTCAGAGCAACAAACTCTTAAGGGAAGTGTTCCTTAATTATGCGCACTCATACCGACGTATCATATACCCAATAGTAGCAACTTGAGTCCTGCTAGTTGCCCATACGGCTGTTGGGATAATCTAACTGGGTGCCATATTCGGAGGACAATAACCAATACATGCATGGCAGGAATGTGAAATTTGTGGAGAGGAAGTATGCGAATGGCGATCACAACTAATAACAGAGAGATATGCTCTAATGCCACTCTTGGCATGTGGATCGACTACTAGTGTAGCCTCGGCATCATGGCTATTAGGTTAGGAAGCTAACTGTAACTTCTATCCCACCAGCTATAGCTACATATACAGGAGAATTACTTGTGGATATGCTACTAAACATGCTCAGACGCACTAATTAACTCAACTCGTTCAACAATTGTAAAGTTAGTTGCAAATAGAAGATCAGTTGTATGAATTGACAAGGGTTTATGCATAATTTATAGAGAATTTAGATGAGTCAATTGTAAAGTTAGATACGTTACATTGAATTTTGTAATCCTCGCCATGAGTGAGGGGAATAAATATTTCCTAGGCTTTGATACCATTGTGAGTAGAAGATTTGGAGAATGAAAGCAAGCAGATTGAGAAAACCTTTGAAAGAATTGAAAGCTCTATATTGGGTATCTGATAAGAATGATTTCATGGTAGTGATCAGTACATCAATGAGTAAGTATATACCCAGATAGTAAAGCAACCAACTCTTATTAATCAAGAGAGCTAATGAACTAATGCTTAACTAGTTATAACAAAATAGTAATTAACAACTAACTATGCGTGCAACACGTGTATTCTCTCAGCACTTAAGTTCTCAGAAGACCGAAAAATGGTGGGGTATGTGCACTGATTCAAGAAATTCTGAAACTCATTTAAGCTAGAAGAGATCATCTCTTGTGTCACGTCAAGCATGTACGTCATGCCCGATTTTGCCTAGTTTTGGGAGAATCCTGGTTGTGGCCCCAGGAATACCCCAATTGAATGCAACATTTTTCTGTCTTGTGCTTTACTCATATGGTAGCTTAATTGGGCTTAGCTAGATACTAAATTAAAGACTAATAAGGCATTTGATTTAGAAAGTTGATGAATGTAAATAAAATTATAAAATGCATAATTTTAGTTCGATATACATTATTATTTCATTCTCTGAATCTTTGGAGCGTCTGCTAGTTATCATAGCTAAGTTCACCAAGTTCAACTTTTAAAGTTCTATTGTATAGTCTATTTTGGAGTATTTGGAATTTACAATAGGTTTATGTGATGTTTCTTATGGTACCCTAGGCTAAACTGTGCACCCGTCATTAGGTTAATCCGTCCTTTACCTTCCTATGTTTGGTAGAGCTTGACTATTTGGGATTTAGGGTTTGAATTTTGCTAACTTGTGAGATTTGAGTGTGTTAAGAATTATCCTTTATGAATTGTGCTTAGAGTGGGTAATTATTTGAGAGTTCAGAAGACATTATTTCGTTTTCAATTTGTAATAATGTTCTTCTTTTGTGATATTTGAGTTAGGGTTTTCAGTTGTTGAACCTGAATATTCTAACAGTGACTATTCAAGCAATGACAGAAAGGAATGGTCCGTACTTTATAAGGATCGGCATGAACCTTTGGTGCTGATGATAGTGGGCCGTGCTTTATAAGAACTAACAATATATGTGCTATTCTGGTGCTGATGATTGTGAAAATTTTGTTACAAGACAACCACATTTGTGCTAATTATTTGAAACGCCTTGAGCAGTTCAACAGGTACATCTAATACGGTATCTGTTTACTCTGTAAATGGCTGGTGTGGGCATAGTGAACCCAAAACTTAGCCTAACGAGTGGCCCTTTTTACTGGAGACCTTCTCCTCAACTTTACGGAAGGTTTAGTTTTAGTTGCCAAAAAAGTCTAAAAGATTCCACACATGATATAACGGGACAATCTGTTATATTTTGATCTTTTGTGCTATATATATCACTTGAAATTTTATTTGAATTTGGTGCTAAAGTTGTTTTTCTCCATGAAATTAATCTCAGTAGTAGAGAGGTGTTTCCACATGCTAATTCTCATGTCATGGACGGGCAAATACCAGCAGTATCATCCCAATTACAGAAAATGTCTGGTCATAAAATTCAGGTACTAAATCAATGTTTTCAATTTGCATAATCATTTAACCAAGTTCAATAACGCCTGCATGGAGAACATCCACCGTACAAGCATTCGTGCAAGAGCATGCATAGTAGCCCATTAGGACCTATAAAAGTTAAAAGTTGTGATGATTCTCATTTAGAATGACGAAGCTCATTTTTCCTTCTTGCTAGCAAATCTCAGTCTAACGTAGACAAAGTACATAAAAAGAAAAGTTTATGCATACCGACCACGCACAAACGGTTAGGAATTTCATATTTGACAACCAAAAAGAAAGTGAGATCTAAGCCCATTTCTTGCCTCTAGACCAAAACAAAGCATAAACTCAAACATACATTCCACGCATACACTCTAAAAGCTATTGAGAATGAGTCTCACATTGATGGGAGGAGGGATCTTGCATGGGCTTGTAAGAGGTTGAGCTACTCCCCATATTGCCAATTGGTTTTATGATGGAATCTCAACTTTCTTCATAGTATCAGAACAGGTTGTCCCACTTGTGAAGCCAAAAGGCCACATGTACTCCACGTCATCCCGTTGTGTTGTCCACGTGTTAGGCTCGAAAATTCACCACACATGAGGGGGCGTGTTGAGAATGAGTCTCATATTGATGGGAGGAGAGACCTTACATGAGCTTATAAGAGGTTGGGCTACTTTCTATATTGCCAATTGGTTTTATGGTGGAATCTCAACTTTCTTCAAAAGCTAACATGAAACCCTAGCTTCCTTATATCCCCTCTCTCCCATGCACTCTTCATTTACTCAGTCCCAAATGGCCACCATCGCCCCTCTCTCCCATGCAGTCTTCATTTACTCGGTCCCAAATGGCCACCATCGCCACTGTGCGTCCCTTGCCTGAGGTCCTTAAGGCCTCCATTTGCCCGACGTAGCCACCTTCCACTTTCTGATTTATACTCATTAGAATCGAAAGCAATTATCTGGGCCTTATAGTAGTTGTTTGTGTATTTGTCATCATATGATATAGTCTGATGAGAGAGAAACATAGACTCATGAGGTCGTCCCATCAAAACTTTTTTCCCGCATGAAGCATCTCTTCGCATGCACACCACTGCATTTATAACATACTCATGTATGTCTTACAGGAATGTGATTCAGACAACCTGAAGAGCTATTTGGGATCTAATTTTGATACCAGAAATCCAAGCTTGGAGTTCACATTAGGCAGACCAGACTGGAATGGCAAAGCACATGACTGATTCAGTTTCCATATTTTCATTGTTTACTTGCTCTCTTGCAATCAAAGTGTTAGAAGAGGTTAGTTGAGTTATTTGAGTGGATAGAAATTCTTTTAGGATTGTTATGACGAGCGGCTATATTATATGTAATTGCTTAAGTTTCATTAGTCCTTTAACTGGGAGTAATCACATAACAATTGGTTTGTTTCACCTCCTCATTTCGATTATGGCTATGTATATCCCAGCCATCCATGTCAGCCGGAAACTTGGAATTTTCCTGGTGAAATCCAGCTTTGGTTTCGTGCAAAAATCAGTGTAAGTTAGACGGAAATTCGTGATTTTTGTGTTTGATTACAACATCATACTTGTAACAGTTGGCAGTGGGTTTTTTTCTTTACCAGAAATGAACAGAGCTTGTATTTCATTAGTCTTGTTGACCAAGTAACGATTAAAACTCTGCTATAGCTAATTAGCTATGGTGTTTGTCCTTTCCAATTCCAAAAATTTCTTAATCCGGGGGATTTATTTATTTGATTATATCTTCCCTTCCCCATGCAGTTCTGGTGTCGCATGAGGTGAGAGCGTACTTTTGACCATCAAAAAAAAAAAAAAAAAGTGGATACATTGCTCCAACTAGGGTTATGTATCTGCTCAAACAATTCGGGTTCGCTTGTTCAACATATATAAAACTCATAAACAACACTTTTTTGTGATACAGCTTAATTTGGTTCGAGTTTGGCTTGTTAGTTAAAGTTTGGCTCATAAATTAATGTTACTTTATCTTAGGCTTAAATGTCAAAATGGTCTCTATGTTATTTCCCTTTAGCCAATTTAGTCCATGTATTTTTAATTTAGCCAATTTAATTCTAATGTTTGAAAGAGTTAGCCAATGTCATCCTTTTAGTTAAATTGCAGTTAAAAATTTTCTTAAAATTAGTTTTCTGAAATTATAAGGGATTTTAAGCTATTTAAAAAATTTAAAGTTGATTAGCATAATGTTAAAATTCAATAAAATTTGATCAGAATCCACGAACTGGTGGCCCAGTGGTAAAGACAGATTGCGAGGCTTCCTTCAACTAAAAATTGGAGGTCTTGGGTTCGAAACCCGATGCTAGTGTGGAAGCTAGACTTGTGGTCAAGGGAGGCTGAAATGCCTCTGTGAGTCTTCACGGCCCCATGAAGAGGTGGATAACCGTGGCTTGCCACCAATTGTTCCCCTTTTAAAAGAAAATAAAAAATAAAAAATGATTAGGAGGAAGATCAAGATATTTCAACAAAGCGGAAGGACTAAAGGAGGGGGATGTTGTGGGAGATAGACTTCGCAATTTCTTACACAACCTGTTAATTTGACCTAAAACGACACAAAAATAATGGATTTCGGGTCAATACGTTAAGTGCCACCAATTGTTCCCCTTTTTAAAGAAAAGAATAAATAAAAATTGATTAGGAGGAAGATCAAGATATTTCAATAGACTTCGCAATTTCTTACACGACCTGTTAATTCGACCTAAAACGACACAAAATAACGAATTTCGGGTCAATACGCTAAGTGCCACCAATTGTTCCCCTTTTTAAAGAAAAAATAAATAAAAATTGATCAGGAGGAAGATCAAGATATTTCAACAAAGCAGAAGGACTAGAGGAGGGGGATGTTGTGGGAGACTTCGCAATTTCTTACACGACCTGTTAATTCGACCTAAAACGACACACAAATAACGGATTTCAGGTCAATACGTTAAGTAACCAGGTCATTATCGGGTCACACGTTGAGAACCCATTATGAACAGGTTCTATTAAGTTTACCCGCAAGTAACCATTTCAACCCGTTACAAAAAAATTAGTTTGATAATTTTAAACTACTAAAAAAAATTCCAAAGCACATTAGTGACAGTATTCAATCTCACATAAATGAGACTAAAAAAAATTCCAAAGCACATTAAAAATACCAAAGCAATTTAAAAGTACCAAAGGACATTAAAAAACCAGGGACTCTACCAAGTCCAATCCACTAGTACACAGAAGGTTCATATAAAGTACCACATCAAGCTCATTTCCAAGATCTAATCTAAGGTCTATATGAAGACTTGAAACTGAGATCTAAACCCAGAATGATCCAAACGTTAAACCAAAAATCATATACTGCAGAGTTGACACAGATTTAATGCATGAGAAAATGTTATGCAGCTAGGGTTTCTAGTAAAGAACACAAGAGGAAGCTCAAAACTTTTTAATGCACTCTTAGAAATCTAAACCATCTAACCAAGGAACAAATGAAACCTAGGACCCTTTTTTTTATGGAAGGCATGAATATTTCAGGGGACCAAGAGACACGTGTCAAGTCAAAAACCAATCTTTACAGATCAAGCCCCTATCAGGAAAAAGTTGCTAGTTAGCCCATGTGGGTTGTCTTAATGTGTGTGCCCAGCTTGTGTGAAAGCAGCAAGAAATTTTGACAAGACACGACCACTAGACAAAAAGAAAATTTTAAGCATGAAATGCATATACATGAACAAATCTTTGAGGTGATATGCCACAACCTTGAACATTTGTGTCTAACAACAACAGCCCATAATCAGAGTAACTCCTAAAACTAATTCGAGCATGTGTGGTACAAATTAAAATAATGACAAAGAAAGCTAAACATATAAGTCTAGACTTTACACATATATACATATACAGACATAACATACATTTTCAAAGGATAAACAATATGTTGTCGTCACTTCATGAAATAAGACAACTCTAGATTTTGTTGTGAAAAAGCATCTTTGGACTAGTATGGTACCATATATTCCACTTAACTGTATTACATTACTGCAATACAATATCCAGAGTATCCTAGTATATACCAACTCATAGAAAAGGAACTTGTGTATCTCGACTAGAAGGCGCACACAAGCTATAGCACAACCAAATTTGGCAACGAATGCCATGACATTAACTCATTTCCTTAAATTTTCTCTTCCTTTCATTCAACCTAACTATCCATCATTCTGATCCAAAAATTCAAATCCCTCCACTACCAAAAAGTATCATTTGCCCGATGAACCTTATTTGGTTAGGCAAACAAACTTTACCTAAAGAAAAAAAGATTTAATTAGGCAAAAGTGGTCAACGTTTAAGTTTTTTTTTTCCAGAGGCTTTAGGTGACGAAAACAATTTTCCAAGCAAAGTATTTTTGTATAGCAATGTTTTGGCTCCAAGGAAAAACTTTAGTGTTTATTATGTCGTATCTTGCACAAAGAAAATTCAGTACATCGGCTTATTGATATAACCATAATTGCATACATTTTCATGCACTTTAGTTTAGATTCTTGTTATATTTTTCAGTGAATTTAGTTTATTTCACTTAGTTTTATGTTTTTCTTACATTTGAAGAGTGAAGATGAAGAAAGAAGAAAAAGGAGCACTTTTGCGATAGAAATGAGTTTAGCATGCTGGAAGCATAAGCTTTTGTGCAGATTAAACATATTTACGGATTAAACTGTACTTCCTCATAATGAACCAGCTGTTGAGCCTTGTACCATTGGAAAGATATGGAAGTTAGCTTTCAGAGAAATTTTATGGTTTGTGATTCTGAATTTCCTAGAAGACGTTATAGTGATTCTTGTACCGGACGTTTGCCAGCAATGCTTACGCGGGATTTGCAAATTGATTTCAGATTTACATATAATAAAAGGAAACGTGAAGAGCTAAAGGAGAGCTATTAGAAGAGTTCAAGACTATCCTAAAAGGTTCATAGTTAATATATTTACTCGTTTGGTGTGCCTTATCATTAATACCAATCCAATTATGAAGAGAATTAAAGAGTCATATTCAACTAAGGATTTCAGCATTTATTCAAGAGAAAAAAGACGGAAGACAAAAAGGACTTATGGGGACCAGATTTGGGAAAACGTGATTTTGGAGCTCAGGGATAAAAGGTGAGGTCGCAGCCGCCAACTATCTATCCTATCCACCTTCATCGTTCGGAAGTTTTTCATGTTTTTAAGATTTTTAATTATGTTTTCGTATTCTATGAGTTGCTAAACTCTTTTTCTAGGATTAGGATGACGCCCTAGCATGGATGTTTATGGTTTTTAATGTTATTCTTTGGATTTTTAATTTCTTTTAGATGAATGCTTCATCACTGTTCAAATAGTTACTTTTAGTTTGAGTTCTCTGATTGATCACCTTAGGACTTTGCATCTAGTAAGATTGGAAGATGAATTTGAGCTGAACTAGCAATATAAGTCAATTAG
>JAOTRO020201863.1:0-5000 GCA_028566515.2 Pyracantha coccinea
TACCAAAATTTTGACTTCTGGTTCCGGCGAACGAATAATCATTGAGTCCTCCTCTTTCCGGACAACACATACAAAGAGACCCGCCAACAGTCAAATAATTAGTGAATCGCGGAGAGATATTTCTATTATATAATTAGTTTCTTTCTCTTCTAGTTTTCTATCTCCCATCTATCTATTTTCTTTAGTTATTCACTAGAGCAATTATGATCTGGAAGTCGATCCGGGGCAAGTGTTCGGATCTATTATGACATAGCCATGAGGCGCTCAACGGACCTTTTGGATCTTATAAAACCCTTTCTGACTTTAGATTGATACAAAAACTACTTTTTGCGCAACCTAGTATATTTCATATCTCAACTCAATTTAAAGTTTTCAGATCGAGCTGCTTCATGTTTTTTAGATAGAGTACTATATACTCTATTCCAAATCACGCCAGCATACTCTATTCCAAATCACGCCAGCGGCCATTAGCTATTACTAAGAAATTTTGATATATTCAATGATTAATGATTCGAAGTCCTTTTTATTTGTTTTAAATAGTCTTTTTTTTTTAGAAAAAAAGAAAGCCAAGAAAAAATATAGAAGCTGTATCCTAAACATGTATCCTTTTGTCCTACAAAATACCATACAAAATAGAACGCTTAGAAGGGATATAAAGAAATTCTTTGATTGGTTCTTCCCAAAGGAATGATCTCTTTTATTTGACCGATGGCCCCAACAAACAATTAATTATAATAAAACCAAAAATATCTAAAAAAATCTAATCTAAATTTTATTATTCATTCTAAATTTTATTATTAAATTATTAAATTTTATTATTAATATTAAATATAATTAATAATATTAATAACTAAAAAAAAAAAAAAGAAATTTTTTCATTTTTAATAAAGAAAAGTTCTCCTTTTTATTCGAAACGTCTAGTGATCTTCAACCAATTATGCGCTTCAATATAATTACCAGGAGTAAGTGCTATAGCCTGTTTCCAATACTCAGCGGCTTGGTCGAACCAAGCCTCCGCAATTTCAGAATCCCCCTGTTGAATGGCCTGTTCTCCCCGGTCGGAATAGGTGGGTTAATTCCTTCCCTTAGAACCGTACTTGAGAGTTTCCTAGCTCATACGGCTCGGCAGTCAACTCTTTTTTTATTCCATTTGAATCTACCATCTCTAATCGAACTGAATAAGATTTCTCGTAGATCTATTCCATTTTTCGGGTTGGTTAATCAAAAGAAGTTAATAAAATGAGTTTCAAACTTAAATCTTAAGTTTGGATTAAAAATCCGGTTTATTTTAGTTTTATCTTTTCTCCCACCTTCAGAAAAATAAAACATAGACATTTTGCCTATCATTAGAATTTTCTGAAAGGTAACTATCTCAGTTTCATATCATATAGAAATTTATATAGAATTTTTGAAAAAGACTTTCGAAAGGAAAGACTTACTATCTTTGGGATCTGATCCTACACCGCTGCTCAATATCTTAGTGGATCGACTCTATTACACAAGTGGATTCCTAACATTTGTCTCACATCATGACATAAGTAAGCAGTTATTTTTGTATCGGCGCAAAACCTTACTAATTGATCTTTACGGTGCTTACTCTATCAATTAGATCCTTTACCCATAGAATAAAACAGCTAGGCATATCTATTTCTTCATATTTCAACTTCTATGAAGTTTCTTTCTTTTCTACAGCTGATAAAAATCGTTGTTTTAGACAATGCATATGTAGAACGCCCTTTTTCTAGTATTTACTAGTGAATTTGATCTTTATTTACTTTTTATTTCTATAGTGGAGATAGTCGCACGTAATGACAGATCACGGCCATATTATTAAAAGCTTGTGGTAAGAATGGGTTTCGTTCGAGCGCTCGAAAATAATATTCCAAAGCTTTCGTGTGTTCTCCGTTACTTGTGTGGATAAGTCCTATGTTATACAGTATATAACTTCGGTCATAGGGATCAATTTCTAGTCGCATAGCTTCATAATAATTCTGTAAAGCTTCCGCATAATTCCCTTCGGATTGAGCTGACATCCGTTACGGTCGTCATTCAATTCACAGAATCTCCGTTACAGAACCGTACATGAGATTTTCATCTCATACGGCTCCTCCCTTATGTGCATAATGATAAAATTATAAATAAGATGAAAATCTTCTCATTATGAACTAAGTAGGGCTAGTGTTTTTACAAGAAATCTCTAGCCAACCTTCCTGCAAGAGATCTTTTCTTAACATTAAACGTATTGTTACTAGAGAGAAAAGATAACTCCAACAATTTCTTTGTTCTCAACGCTTCCCAATGTCCAGGAATTAGTCACTTCAACAGCCTTCGATGGTTATACGGGTATCCAAAATACAAACGAGATGGATGTTTGTTGTCCCAACCATTCTTTTAGTCCCAAGCTTGCGAAAGAAGGGGATAATTTTTTTTATAATTATAATATAACAAAGTTTTTCTGTTGTTAATTTCTAGGTGTAGTGCTTCTTCCCCTCTGCTACCTATTGGTTAGGATTGACCCGTAATACCGAACCTAACCTATAGGTATAACCTTTCGCTCAATACTAGAATCGAGAATTGAAACATAGCATCTGAGGCTGCATTAATCGAGGATACACGACAGAAGGAATTGTTCTATTTCCAAACTTTACCTTCTACAAGCGTAGATTTTTTTCTTTTTTTCCCGATCACGAATCATGTGTATTTCTCGTAAAACCGAGAGTAAAAAAAAAGTCAAATCGCACCATCTCTGTAATAAGTAAATGCCTCTTTTTCTCCTGAAGTTGTTGGAATTATTCGTAATAAGATATTGGCTACAATCGAAAAGGTTTTATCAATAAAATTTCCATTTATCCGCGATCTAGACATAGGTAGCAATCCATTCTATCATTGTTCTCATTACTTCTCGGGGGAAAATGATCCCACAAGGAAAAGAATTTTACAGTACGAAATAACATAAAAACAGATTCATTATCATTAAAAAATATGGCCCAATATTAAAATTTTCGAATTGTTCTTTTTTACATTACAGGAACAGGAATTGATTGATAAGTGATAAGAATTAAGAAAAAAATATTGGGAACCGCATTGGATTCCATCTTACTGGAATAGTCTATCAAAAAGAAACTATTCTTATTTAATTGAAGTTACAGCTTAGAAAAACCTAAGTTGATTGAATTATGATACAAAGAAAAAAAGGATCGAATCGAGTAATCATTGTATGACGAAAACGGGCCCATTTTTTTTGTGTACTTAGCGGATATCACTAGACAATCAACTATAAAAAAATTGTTTATCAATTTGTATTTTTAATAGATAGATGGGATAAGGATTTTTGTTGATAACAGGCCTAAAAAGGAATTTGAGAATTCTTCGGGTATGGAATCGTAGTCTAAATAGAATCATGATCTAAAGATATCCATTAACCATAGTCTATAAAATATAGAACCCTAGCTCAGTCGATTCATTAGAATTTCTAATTTATTGATTTAATGAGGTCGGTATAGTATAAATAGATTAAATAGATAATCAGAAAAAGAAGATAACATTGTTTTTGCAAACATGAATAGAATTTTTTTAACAGTTTTTATTTATAAAAAAACAATTTTCTATTTTTATTTCTATTTAGAATTGATTGGTTGTACCTACCCAATAATCTAATTCTAATATGAATAATGAATTATTCACTCGATTTTCGGTTTTTAGGTCATAATCATTATGTAGGAGAGATGGCCGAGTGGTTGAAGGCGTAGCACTGGAACTGCTATGTAGGCTTTTGCTTACCGAGGGTTCGAATCCCTCTCTTTCCTTACCTTCACCTAATTTACCGATCTTACTAACCACAATAGATCAATAGATATAGATCAAATAGCAATATATGACTATTCCTACAGTTAGACCTTTCTTTGATATGGATTCTCTATTCTTAATGGCTGTCGTACGGAAAATAAAGAAACGAGTAGACAAGGAATGAAAATATCCCTCTCTCTCGGTCTATGACACCTAAATGGAATAAAAATCTGGAGCAAACCCTTAATTTAATTTATCTTAACCTTCGGTTAATTTACTTCGCCGAAAGGGAGTATATATTAGTCTTTATTTTCTTTTTGTTAGGTTTAAGTCTGACGAGAATAATATTCTACAACCAGTAATTCATTTATTTTCAAACCGACCCATTTACTATCTATTATTTGATTGACTAATCCTTTATATTGGAATGGTTGAAGAGTCAAATGGTTTGGCAATTCCTCCTGAGGGGATGAATCGAGAGAATTTTGAATTAGAGCTCTAGATTTTTGTTCATCTCTCGCCGCAATAGTATCTCGGGGTTTGCAGCGATAACTTGGTATATCTACTATACGACCGTTGACTAAAATATGTCTATGGTTAACTAATTGGCGAGCTCCCGGAATAGTCGGGGCCATACCCAACCGAAAAAGGATGTTATCCAGACGCATTTCAAGTAATTGTAGTAAAACCTGACCTGTTGACCCCTTTGCCTTTCCGGCGAGACGAACGTATTTAAGTAATTGTCGTTCTGTAAGACCATAATGAAAACGCAATTTTTGTTTTTCTTCTAGACGAATACGATATTGGGATTTTTTCCCAGAACGCGATTGGTTTCTAAGATCACTTCCAGCTCGGGGCCTTTTATTAGTTAGCCCTGGTAAAGCCCCCAGGCGACGTATTTTTTTGAAACGAGGACCTCGGTAACGCGACATAAAGACTCCTTATTTATTTATAATTAATATATTATTAATTAATTCTTATTCTTATTGATGAAATTTCATTCTACAGAATAAATCTAAACTAAAAATGAACTAAATTCTAAATAAAGCAAAATCTACTGAAGTATTATTCTATTATTAATTAATATTAATTAAAGAATAATAATATTAATTAAAGAATAATGAGATGGGTTGAATAAATATCCAGTTTCCGGTTTTCTATATATAGAAAAGGAAAGGGATTCTGTTCGTGAGATAGTAGGAAATTCCTATCCT
>JAOTRO020201863.1:17500-25393 GCA_028566515.2 Pyracantha coccinea
TTTAATTCCAAATTGTATAAAGTAAAGAATCATGTGGACAATTCTTTTTCTTTTTTTACCGATATTATTGATTAGTAATCAGGAAACCTCTATCAACAAGATAAAAAAAAGAAAATTCTGCCTTATGCGAAATTCAAATTAGGCAAATAAACCGAGTTTTCTTTTTCCTTTTTGCTGTGTATGTATATATAATTCAAATATAGAAAATATAGCTATAGAGTATCGTATCTTTTCTCCCGAGAAATCTCTATTTTGGCTAAGAATCCCTCTTGTTGGATCGAATTCTAATGAATCTTTCGGGAATTTCTAATTAAATAAAAATGAAATAAAAATTGGAATTCAAATGATAAGACAAGAATGGATTTTATCATACATATATTTTTCTATATCATGTAGAAAGATTCATAAGTATTATTTATTTAATTATACATTCTTTAATTAGACATTCCTTGCATTTCTTTATACATTCTTTAATTAGACATTCCTTGCATTTCTTTATTATATATATACTCACTTAGATATACTTAGTATAATTATATACGAATTATTATTATTATAAGATATCTTTATAACAGGTACAAATATTACATCGAGGTACCCATTCTATGACAACTTCCAACTTACCCTCTATTTTTGTGCCTTTAGTGGGCCTAGTATTTCCGGCAATTGCAATGGCTTCTTTATTTCTTTATGTTCAAAAAAACAAGATTGTTTAGATCCGATGGGTCCCAATCTCATCTATTTTTAAGACTTAGATATAGATAACACGCATATCTATTTAATAGAATATGGTGTAACATACGGCTTCCCCCTCCCATAAATGAGGGAGCTATTGTGTATGTGTAAATCTATGATATGGGTAAATGAGTTATGGCTATATTCAAATAGATCGGAATCGAGGCGGATATCTGAAATGTAAAGTCAATGTATCTATATGGGTGTAGATATCTATGGGAGATCATATAAAGTGAATGTTATTATTTTAG
Organism: Pyracantha coccinea; assembly: GCA_028566515.2. Classification (NCBI taxonomy): domain Eukaryota; kingdom Viridiplantae; phylum Streptophyta; class Magnoliopsida; order Rosales; family Rosaceae; genus Pyracantha; species Pyracantha coccinea. Next base: position 18,487 of record JAOTRO020201863.1, read on the forward strand.
CCCTAACCAATTCGATCAATTACTCTTAAAGAGTTACATCAGAATGGCGCTAGTTGATGAGAGTTACTTCGGAAATCAAAAAAGGAAAGTCAAATCCATTTGGACTATTTTCTCAATTCTAATAAAATGCAACTGGATCTAGTATGAGTTGGCGATCAGAACATATATGGATAGAACTTATAGTGGGGTCTCGAAAAATAAGTAATTTCTGCTGGGCCTTTATCCTTTTTTTAGGTTCATTAGGATTCGTATTGGTTGGAACTTCCAGTTATCTCGGTAAGAATTTGATATCTTTAGTTCCGTCTCAGCAAATAAATTTTTTCCCACAGGGGATGGTGATGTCTTTCTACGGGATCGCGGGTCTCTTTATTAGTTCCTATTTGTGGTGCACAATTTCGTGGAATGTGGGTAGTGGCTATGATCGATTCGATAGAAAAGAAGGAATAGTGTGTATTTTTCGTTGGGGATTTCCTGGAAAAAATCGTCGTATCTTCCTACGATTCCGTATGAAAGATATTCAGTCCATCAGAATAGAAGTTAAAGAGGGGATTTATGCTCGTCGTATCCTTTATATGGAAATCAAAGGACAGGGGGCCATTCCCTTGACGCGTAGTGATGAGAATTTGACTCCGCGAGAAATTGAGCAAAAAGCTGCCGAATTGGCCTATTTCTTGCGCGTACCTATTGAAGTCTTTTGAAATGAACTGGAACTGAAGAAAAATTCTTTCTCAGTGGCAGGGAAAAAATTCAAGAATTCTCTTTTCTTTCTATAGCATAGCTGCAAGTTTTTTCAAAACGTTCATTCGAGCCAAAGTAGACGTATACGGAACGGCCATAAAACGAAACTTTTTTGTCTTGTTTTTCACTCATTTTTGATCATGACATCACAATATTCTTCATAAATAGAAATCTGTCTCCATTTTTACTGTGGGGGTAGCTGGGGGATTTATTTTAGAAATATTTTCTATTTTGATAGAAGGGGAGTTCCTTTGGTTCGAAATCCGAATAATATTCATTGAAGTGGTTCTTTCAGGAATTTATCGAAAGGGCTTCGAATTTGATCAATGGAGGTATCTGGAAACAAGATTTTTTGAATTATTTCTTCATTCGAATTCGAAGTGGGCTCTTATTCTATTTCTGTATTCTTTCTAGATTCAAGGACTAACCGCTGAATCACAAATAAAAAACAAATAAAAAATAGGGAATAGATTCATAGGTTAGCTGCCTTGTAATAGAACTTATGGTTGATAGAAAAAAAAATATTAGATCACATAAATTCGACGAATGAGGTGGGTTCATTAACAATTCCAATTCACAGATGAAAAAATGGCAAAAAAGAAATCATTTCTTCCTCTTCTATATCTTACATCTATAGTATTTTTACCCTGGTGGATCTCTCTCTCATTTAATAAAAGTCTTGAATCTTGGGTTACTAATTGGTGGAATACTAGGCAATCTGAAACTTTTTTGACTGATATTCAAGAAAAGAGTATTCTAGAAAAATTCATAGAATTAGAAGAACTCTTACTCTTGGAAGAAATGATAAAAGAAGACCCGGAAAGAGATCTACAAACGCTTCGTATCGGGATCCACAAAGAAACGATCCAATTGATCAAGATGCACAATGAGGATCATATCCATACGATTTTTCACTTATCGACAAATATAATCTGTTTCATTATTTTCAGTGGTTATTCTATTCTGGGTAATGAAGAACTTGTTATTCTTAACTCTTGGGTTCAAGAATTCCTATATAACTTAAGTGACACAATAAAAGCTTTTTCTATTCTTTTATTAACTGATTTATGTATCGGATTCCATTCACCCCATGGTTGGGAACTTATGATTGGCTATGTCTACAAAGATTTTGGATTTGCTCATAACGACCAAATTATATCTGGTCTTGTTTCCACTTTTCCAGTCATTCTAGATACAATTTTTAAATATTGGATCTTTCGTTATTTAAATCGTGTATCTCCATCACTTGTAGTGATTTATCATTCAATGAATGACTGATCCAACTATAATATGTTACATAAGCAAAACATTTAAAGACGTACTTACTTTTTCTACCGAGACGAGGATTTCTCCTATTCCTATATTCCAGTAAAATTATTTCAGTAAATAGCAGAATTGTGGATAGGGACTATACAAGCGACCTACCTAATTTTATTGTAGAAATTTTCGGGATCAATGATTGGACCATGCAAATTAAAAATACCCTTTCTTGGATAAAGAAAGAGATTACTCGATCTATTTCCGTATCGCTGATGATATATATCATAACTCGGACATCCATTTCAAATGCATATCCCATTTTTGCACAGCAGGGTTATGAAAATCCACGAGAAGCGACCGGGCGTATTGTATGTGCCAATTGCCATTTAGCTAATAAGCCCGTGGAAATTGAGGTTCCACAAGCGGTACTTCCTGATACTGTATTTGAAGCAGTTGTTCGAATTCCTTATGATATGCAAGTAAAACAAGTTCTTGCTAATGGTAAAAAGGGGGGTTTGAATGTGGGGGCTGTTCTTATTTTACCCGAGGGATTTGAATTAGCCCCCCCCGATCGGATTTCGCCCGAGATGAAAGAAAAGATAGGCAATCTGTCTTTTCAGAACTATCGCCCCACTAAAAAAAATATTCTTGTTATAGGTCCTGTTCCTGGTCAGAAATATAGTGAAATAACCTTTCCTATTCTTTCTCCGGACCCCTCTACTAATAAAGATGTTCACTTTTTAAAATATCCCATATATGTAGGCGGGAATAGGGGAAGGGGCCAGATTTATCCTGACGGGAGTAAGAGTAACAATACAGTTTATAATGCTACTGCGGCTGGTATAGTAAGTAAAATCAATAGAAAAGAAAAAGGGGGATATGAAATAACCATAACAGATGCGTCGGATGGACGTCAAGTGGTTGATATTATCCCCCCAGGACCCGAACTTCTTGTTTCAGAGGGCGAATCTATCAAACTTGATCAGCCATTAACGAGTAATCCTAATGTGGGTGGATTTGGCCAAGGGGATGCAGAAATAGTACTTCAAGATCCATTACGTGTCCAAGGCCTTTTGTTCTTCTTGGCATCTGTTATTTTGGCACAAATATTTTTGGTTCTTAAGAAGAAACAGTTTGAGAAGGTTCAATTGTCCGAAATGAATTTCTAGATTCGCAAATTTATCAGCATCGAGTTCATAAAAAGAATCAAATTCTTGTTGGCAATTATTTGTACCGCATTCCTAGTCAGAGTATGTATATTGTGAAGAAGACTATTTTACTTTATTTCTTCTTTCTTTGTTTTTTCAAGCCAAATTGGAGCAGCATGACTATGTCATTATTGCATTATTGTTTAAATGTCATTGAATAAGTTCGATTTTCTATTCAATGAACTTATAAAAAAAATGGAAACTTTGATGAGATACTAAATAGAGTAGGGTCTATCAGAAAGGATTTGGATAATTTCTGATCTACAGAAATAGATATTGGAGTTGTGTCATTCAGGAAAACGAAATCGAGCAATTCCTCCTCTCCTTGCTTCTAACTTTAAAAGTATCAATAGATACTATCCATCGAGTAATAGATGTTCTAAATCAATTAATGAAGTTTTCAAAAACATTATAAAAACGAAAATGAAATGATGTTTTTTTAAACATCGGGGAAAGTGATCTATTGATACTTTTATATGAATAAAATATTATGAAAGCTTACGAACGCAAAGGGGATTCTACCCCTTGCGTTCGTAAGCTTTCAGGTCTCCAACTTAGTTCATGGGATTATTAGATTATTACAGAGATGAGCCTAACCCGGAGTATGAACCATAAAAGAAAATACCTAGTAAACCGATTACAAGAATACCAGTTACAGTACCTATTATCCAAAGAGGAATCCTTCCAGTAGTATCGGCCATTTATCCCGCTTCCCTCCACCATTTCATCAAGTTGTCATGCTAGCGACATAAACAGTCATAGATAATTATGAGATGTGATCCTTCCGAATGGGATAAGATAATTCTTACTATTATTTAGTATTTTACTATTCTCTTTTCTTCTCTTACTTAATTGAAGAAATAATTGGAAAATAAAACAGCAAGTACAAAAATGAGTAATAACCCCCAGTAGAGACTGGTACGATTCAATTCAACACTTTGTTCGTTCGGGTTTGATTGTGTCGTAGCTCTATGATTCGGATTAGGTTTATCGTTGGATGAACTGCATTGCTGATATTGACCCTAAAAAAGAAACGGTAGGTACAGCTAGTCCGTGAACAGCTAACCATCGCACTGTAAAAATTGGATAGGTTCTATCTATAGTCATTTTGGCCTCCTAAAAAGATCTACTAAATTCATCGAGTTGTTCCAAAGGATCAAAACGGCCAGTTATTAATGGAATTCCTTGTCGGCTTTCTGTAAAATACTCGTTTGGGCGAGGGCTTCCAAATACATCGTAAGCTAAACCCGTGCTGACGAATAACCAACCCGCAATAAATAAGGAAGGTATAGTAATGCTATGAATGACCCAGTATCGAATACTGGTAATAATATCCGCAAAAGAACGTTCTCCTGTGCTTCCAGACATGTTGAGCTCCGCATATTCTTGTACAGTCAGGGGGGGGCCGATTCCGTAAAAGATTAAATCAGTAAATGGAAATTTACTGAAACCAATCTTTGTGAGATCGTCAATATTGTACCAAGGGTGTTTTTAGAGTATACCGAATCAGTATAGCTATCCTTCTTCTGACACAGCAATGCAATTTCACAATCAATATCGAAATGAAGTGTTAGATAATTTCTTTCTTCTTTTCTTGTTGCTTGTCGATGTAGAATTTTGTACCATTTAATATAAAATTCCTCAAATTCCTGTAGTATAAGGATTTTCTTCAGTAGAAACTGAAGATCAAGTAAAATGTGAATTCGACAGGTTGGTTTCCAATAATTTATGAAGGAGATTCTCATATTCTTACGATTCAATTAGACGTTACATCTAAAAACATACGTTTTGTGGTTGTATAAGATGTTTTTTGTTGGAATCTTTTTTTTTTTTTTTTTAGGAATTGGTTGGCCACCCAGTAACAAGTAACAATAGTAGATATTATTCAATGAAAGAAAGAGGAACAACGAATAAATAAAAAACAATAAATATTCGTGATGCACGCATTATTCTATTAGCCCCCCAAGGGGGTCCTTCGTGACCTAATTACAAAGATGGGTCTTTGTAATAGGGAAAGATAAAATGTAAAACCCAGTTTCGATTGATCTTATCGTGCGATACTTTTTTCTTTTCAATCGCGAGATTATGTGAATGAACTACTACTGAGTTCGCTTTAAAGTAAAAAAAAGTGCATTAGAAGTGTCGTTCGAAAAAAAAAAATGGATTCGATATTTCGATACAATAAAAAACAATCAAACTTATTTTCCAATTTTATTCCAGAGTGATTCAAAGAGAGTTTCATTTTGTGAATGAAGTTATAAAAAACGTTCTTATTATTACTTTATTTATAATTTCTAATATTCTATATATACATATAGTTAGTTATATACATATATTAGTTCAGTCAACTCAAGAGTTGACCGATGAATCTATTGATTCAAAAGCGTGGGATGGGTAAATGTCACAGATGATTAATTGATTTCTTACTTATGTTACTCTATTTTTATTAGTATCGTCTAGAATAATTGATGAATCAAATATTTTCACTTGAATTTATCCTTTCAATTGGTTGGTATTTTTGTTTATCCTCGTATCTTTCAAAAAAGGAAACTTAGGGAAGTGCTTTAGAAACATATGTATAAAAAGAACATATTTCATTTAGCCTTTTCATGCCTACTATAACTAGTTATTTCGGTTTTCTACTAGCATCTTTGACTATAACCTCAGCTCTATTTATCGGTCTGAGCAAGATACGACTTATTTGAAATTAATTTAATGAACAATTTATAAAAAAATCTTTCTATGGTAGTTCATATATTCTCCAGTCCCTTACCAACTCTTGGTCATTGAGATGTATAGTCAATACAGATTAATATTTAAGGATAAATATTACCTCTCCCTTCCCCCTTTCAAACAAATTGAAATGATTGAAGTTTTTCTATTTGGAATCGTCTTAGGTCTAATTCCTATTACTTTGGCTGGATTATTCGTAACTGCCTATTTACAATACAGACGTGGTGATCAGTTGGATCTTTGATTAATTAACATCTCGTTTTTTATTGACCTCCTACTTCCTTTAATCCGCGGGAGGTCAAAATTACACTAAAATAATTGAGCAGCAACCTAAATTTGACCTCCCGCGATTAACAAGAACACAGAATCACGCCCTGTAGGATTTGAACCTACGACATCGGGTTTTGGAGACCCACGTTCTACCGAACTGAACTAAGAGCGCTTTATTATCACAAAAAATATTTTGTAACCCCAATTTATCTTGCATATATATACTATAAAAAATAAAAATTAAATATTTATTTAATTATGTATGTACAATTTTATTAATTGATCTCAATTGATCCCTCGTTACTGCTCAGAAGATAAGTAATAGGTAGGGATGACAGGATTTGAACCCGTGACATTTTGTACCCAAAACAAACGCGCTACCAAACTGCGCTACATCCCTTTCAATTGGTCTACAGTGTCATTGTAGAGAATCCCTGTCTTGTTTTCCACATCTTTATTTCCTACATTGATATACACAAACTATCTTATCATTTCTTTCTTCTTCCTTTTGGTCTCATATATCATATAACAAACATATAATATGCTAAAAGACTTATATAAAGTATGAAATAAATATGAAATCTACCACAAAAAATTAATATTTTTTAGGAATTTAAGGCGGAAATGGACGTATTTTTTTCTTTTAATAAATATCTATTTTGTACATTTCAATTTGAATTAGGAACTCCGCGTACAAG
>JAOTRO020202437.1:0-17653 GCA_028566515.2 Pyracantha coccinea
AGTACTAGGTTTGTCATTAAAACAGAAAGTGATTTTCACTCACCATTTTTAGCTGCTCAACACATTTTTATTTCTAGTTGTCATATTAAATAAATCAAATTGAAATAACGGGATATAATTAAATGTGGAACAATACTTGGTTACTTAAAGAACAGTAGGAACTTCTCCTCAAAATTTTTAGTGTTATAATCACAGAGCTTTATGCTTATGATCATAACCGTTCATATTATGAATTACATTGTAAAGATTATCTTTGCAAAAAATAAATTCAAACTAAGGTCGTTTAGTCACTTTATTGTAGCAAATATATAGACGGTTTGTAATGTTTTTACCAATATAGTTTATTTGTTTTTAAACAGTTTGATGACTAAACGATCTTAGTTTTAGTTGATTATTTATAATATGAACAGTTTTGATTATAAATACGAAGTTCTATAAATTGACAACGAACAATTTTGAGAAATTTTGAGTAGAAGTTCCTACTCATCTTTGAGTAGCCAAGTATTTTTCTTGAATGTGAGTACATGAGAAGTTAAAAATGGTTTTTATTTATCATTTTCCTTAAAAAATTATTTCTTACATCTTAGATATTTAGTTGGTCAAACGACAATATTTGAGACTGATAACAAAATGACAGATTTGCACATAATTATAGGTTGTACAAGCGTTCTCTAGATAAGCACATGTTAGGTACTTTTTAATAATCTACTTTTAAGTGCTATTTTAGAAAGCATTTTGATTTATATAAGAAGTTTCAATGTTTATACAATAAAAGTACTTTTAGTAGAAACATTTACGAGAACAAATAATTCTAAATCAATCATAACAGCTTCAATATGCACTCAAAATCTCGAGTTCAATTTCCTTGATCCCTAATGCTGCTTGTATGCAAAATAGTCCATCCATTTTCTTATGTAACAATGAGGTTCAATCTAGAATCTTTCATTTTCCTACCAATTCTTATTTAAAAGTTATAGAATTAGTTTTTGCAATAAAAATTATCATTTTTGTCTAATAAAATAATTTTTTTTATTTTATAGTATTGAATGATTTGAAAAATTTATAATTAAACTTTTTATTTAAATATGTATAATTTTGCATAAAATTCTTACTACTAACTCAGCACTTGTAAATAAAGTGGTTTTTTTTAGGAAAACTAAAGTTCAAAAAAAATTTAGTTTGAATGAAAAATGACAAATAAAGGTGTAGTAAATAGTAAAAAAAAATGATAAAAATAGGATTTTTTATTAAACGTGAATATTATGGGAAATGTTTAGTTAAAACTATTTTTTTTCGAACAATATAAAGTGCTCGCAGCCCAACAAGGGGTAAGAAAGTTTTGGCGGCAAAATCGAACAAAGAGAGAAGAAAATGGCGTCAGTAATCGGATGGTACGGACCGCTCATCGAGTTGTCCAAGGCGGCGCTTCACGTCGGCGATTACGTTCAGCTCGTCGTCTACGTCCACCGAACGACTCCTCTTCAGGTGTCGTATCTCTGCTTTTTTTTTTTCATTGTTATTTATTTTTTTTAAAATAAAATTTTTGTATTTCCAACAGTATAAATTAGCAAAAGGCGGAGAGGTGATCCGAACCGACATCCAAGTCGGCGATGAGACGAGGCCCTTCTTCTCCGTATCCATTTGGCAGAAGCCAATCGGATCCATGGCCGTAGCCGGCGACGTCGTTTTGTTACAAAGTGAGCGAAGCTCCAACACTTACTAATTATTATTATTAGTGATTAATAATGCAGTTTAATATTGTTAATCAGTTTGGTTTAATTTGTATTCTATATTTTATTGTTAACTTGATTCAACAGATGTGAAGATAACGAAATATGGTGATGTTGTTGAGGCCAGAACCCACCAGTATTCATCCCTAAAATGTCTACTCCACCCCTATGAATCCATCCTTACAAAGGGTATGATAGTAATTGTGTAGCAAGCGTTACGTTTATAAACAATTGTCACACTGTCAATCGGGATCTTGCGTTCAATCAAAGCATGATCTTGATTGATAGAAGGACCACATAACATATTAGACACTATAGTAAAAGATGAGACGTGGTCGTAAATTTTCGAGACTAGATTCTAAGACTGCCTTTACATTTAGGGGTCAATGACTTGATAGAGGAGTGTAGAGATGGGGTAGCAACAAAGGAAAAGCTTAAAAGGGTAGTGGAATGGGTGAAGAAGAGGAACACTCAAGAGCTCCATGGATGTCAACTGCAGGAGGGAAGACTCGCGCGAAACTGGAAGCCTCCGGAGGAGAGGAAACAACCCGAGGACTGCTTTTCGCTTTTGCAGTTATCGAGTCTAACCAGTTCTTGCAAGGCGCTCTTTTACGCGTCTGTTGCTGAAATTTTTCTGCCCTTCAAGTCGACATCTCATGTTCAATGCAAGTCCTTCGACAAGGAGGACATGTTTGTTAGTAGGAGACTCTATAAAGCAGGTGACGGTGGTTTGGCGAGAGATCTCATTTGCACAGGCTGCCAGCTTTGTGGTTCTCCTCTGGAGCTCGACAGGTATGAATCGAGATCAGATTACCATACGCTTTGTTTCCAGTACAAAATAGGGACGATTACGGGTTGATGGCGAATGTTTTGGTGCCTTTTGTTGCAGCGAGAACATGTTTAAGCAGAATGCAGTAGCACTTTACTGTTCAGAAAGCTCCAACCGTCTTCATGTCATAAGCTCCATATACAGGCCCTTCATGGTAAAAATTTGTTTTCCCACCGATCAACTTTCGTGTTGGTCAAATTCAGTTTACGCCAACTATTCCCCATGATTTGTTCCAATCTGATTGCTTTCTGAGCTCTTGTTTGGTAAATACATGTTAAACACGGCTGTTCTCTTTACTGCAGCTATATGTGTGGGATGAATCGGATTATGCGCCGCTCCTGGTCAGAAACAAGGCCGCAGAGCTCTTGTTCGGGAACATCAAGGCTGAAAGAGTCTATTCGTGGGGGGAAAAGCAAGCCGGACAAGTTGATTCAAAAGATGTCCCAACACATTCTAGTCTAAATGCAGAAGCGGCCTGGCAACCTAAAGCGGCTGAGGGAGGTGTTCTGGTTTCTTGTTCAGCAGATGGAGACAAGAAGAGCTCGGAATCGAAGGGAAAACATTGTTTTCCGGAAACTATGCACTTTTACAGGATTTGGTTGATTCTTCTGAAAACAATGCTGCAGAAAGGAAAGAACAGCCCTTTGAAATTCGAAGTCGATGTAAATGCCAGTTTAGACAAGGAAAATGGGAGGTTTGAAATGGTTTCTGTACAGTTGCCATGCTTCGAAACCAAATAATCTTCACTCCTATTGTTTCTCCAGAAGAATTAAGAGTTTCTTTTTGTAATTATACATCGTATAAATCACAACATTTGCTGCTAAACACCTTTAAAGTGATTTTTCATTCAGGTATTTCCCAAGATAGATAAAAACAGAGCAATTAGAATTCTCTGCTTCGAATGATTAACTCATGGAATCGCCGCCATGCGATGGAGATTAGACACGAGGTCATATAATTAACAATTTTCGCGTGATTATTAACCCATGAAAAAGGGAAGGCAGAATTCAAACAAACAGTAAAGCAACTTGAAGAGAAAACCGACAACAGCTAAAGACGAGTGTACTGTCCAGATGCTTACGAGTTAAAACTATGACTCTGCCCCAGTCTCAGCAAAAGAAGCATCAGTTGCAGAAGTTTGCGCTTCTAATAGCTTTGCTTGGCGTTCTGCATGTTCTCTTTCACATTGAGTGATCCCCATAATAATATCGAGCATAGTACCTGTTGTGCCGAAGAACACAAGCGGAGCTAGAGATTTCCTTTTTATCCCCACCGGAATTGCTAGTAGAGCCCCTGCCACTGAGAATACCCGAGTGCCCATTGCACTGCAGATAATCAGGTACACGGTATTACTCAACTGTTGGTATCAAATAAAACAGGGTAAAGCTAATGCGGGAAAGACAGTATCTACGATGACAAAGAGAAATACGCCTATAAATGATTTTGACATTGTATAATGAAGCTGAGCAATGAATTGCTGGTTCAGCCAGATGACATTCAGAATGTAATAATAAACGTATCTTGATATCTTATTTACGAATGTTCATTTTTATCAGAGAGGGGGTAATAAAGGAAAGAAAATCACTTTTCTCTTCCAAGAAACAGCATGGATCAATAAAACAAGCAATACAATGAAAAAGAAAAGCAAATCTCTGCAGATTGCAAACCATAAAAAAGTACAACGGAAGAAAACAGCATGGGTCATTGTGAAACATGTTCCGAACACCTGTACAACTCTCAGTAGATAGGTCTAAATCCTCGATGCTAGAAAGAAGTTGTTAATGTCAATTGTAGAAGAGTATAAATATCCTGGTTTATAACAAAACTAAGCGGTTTAAAAGAAAATTGGTGATCTCCTTGCTCTACGGAGATTTGTTAACCTAATTTTCAATAACAAATTGTTTGTTGTTCTTTTTGACAGGTGAACACCGATAGGTATGAGATTATATCGATCAAACTGTCCTAAGATATGCACAGCTTAAGAGTCTCTGAGTAACCAAAATAAGCTTTTTCCTGTCAAAATAATAAAAACTCTGGTGATGTAACAAACAAAACCGTCCAACAGAATAACACCGGTTGATGGTACCATAAACTGATAAACATAAGTATTCACAATACTGTCAAAGATAAGCTTTCGATATGTTAATCATGAATTGTGTCATGATCCAGTATTTGAAGTAAATTTCACTAGAAAACAAGTGGCACCCTCAAGAGCTGAAGAAATGGTTTTCTTTTTGGGTCTGCTGCAGCCGAAGAAATGGCAGAATGTTCGTAAACGAAGTTTAAAAAACCAAGAAAGCATGATCAAACAGGCAGAATGCATTTAAATCTTAGCTCATTTCACCATATCCATAAGCTTCCAATGAATTCCTAATTTCCTGACGTCTTATAATGAATATTCGAAAACAATCTGCAGTCAGTGTTGTTCTAAATGGGCCAAAAAACTGAAACTTCAAAGACAATTGAACACAAAATTATCCCCTAACATTACTTCTGCAACATCAGTAGCGATCGGCAAACATCGAAAAAGTATAGATTCAAGTACAAAGCAGAAACAATAATGTTAAATATAACCACAGGAAGGAAGAAAGATTAAACTGACTTGGCAACTGAGCAATCCTCAAGCTGCTTCACAGTCTCTTGGCTTCCCATTCCTCTCTGGTTTCAGCTGCAAGCAATCCACTTCAATCCTGTTTCACTCCTCTGTCATTTCGACAAAGCGACGTTTTAAACTACTCTAATCTACATGGACACCGAAATTCAAACTTAAATACAATGGCGGGCACACTGCCCTGACCAACCGACCTAACCCACATCCGCTCGCACTTTAGTCAGTTCAAAAACTAAACTTTCTCTACCCCATTTTACTAAATTTTAGAGTTAATGAAAGAAATGAAGCTTATGCTGGATATTGTTAATCACCAAAACCCTAGAGAAACTGTAAAACCCCAAATCAAAAACAAAACCCTAAACCCTGAACAAAAAGCAATTAAATTTTGAAAATTCCAAAAATACCCATTGAAATGCAAGCGAATGAAGATCACCTGATCAGACGCGGAGCCGGGGAGACGAAGAAGCTTTCATCACAGTCCTCAAAGAGTGAAACTTCGATTTTGTGCCCCTGAGCCCGATTCGGGTCCTTGGTTTCATGGGCCGGATCGTTCCGAGTCGGGTTTATTGTCAAACTCAAAAAGCCCAAAGACCGGCCCGCCTCATATAAAGGAGTTTCAGTCTCTTGCAGGGGAGGGGAAGAGGAGGGAGATGATGAGAGGTGTAGGAGGTCCTCTTCTATGCATTGGCGATCTGCCGAGCGACGTGGGGGAGTCAGATGCTTCGCCACCACCGCAACACCATGAGCCCTCGCCGTCGTCTTCGTCTGTTTCCAGCTCCGCTCAGAGCTTGGACCTCACCAAGTTGTTTCAGGTTTCCATGTTTTACAGTCTCATTTGCTTTTTTAATTCGCTTTTTGTGAATTGCAAAATCAGGTTGGTGGTTAGGTGGATTTTTCAGATATGGTATTCTTTTTTATAGGAAGATGGATCGTGAAAGTGTAGAACTTATATGTGAAATTTAGTGCCCGTTTGGGATTGTTTTGAAAAAAAATCAAAGTGCTTTTGTTTTGAAAAAAAATCAAAGTGCTTTTATTGAATTCATAAACGTATTTGCTAGAATTGTTTTCATTAGAAATATATGTTCAAGTTTTTATTAAAAAAAATGAAGTGTCTTCGTTAGAAACACATTTGAGAATTCATAAATGCGTTTGTTAGAAGGGCTTTTACTAGAAGCACGGTCAAATTTTTTGTTAATAAAAGTGCTTCTATGTCCCATAGTCCCAAACAGGCTCCCAAACAGGCCTTTAGACTTTTGAGATCATGGGCTAACTTGGTACATTTCGCTAAACTTCTGCTGCTCTGAAAGAGCTGAGTTTTCTGCGTCTTGAAAAGTAGTTTTGCATTTCTCTTATTGTTGTTTGTGAGTGTTTCTTACTCCATATTCTATCTTTGTTCTAGGAGAACTATGAGCAGTTGAATGAGGCGCTTGGCGGTACGGACCATTCATGGGCAGCTCTTACTTTGAAGGTGATGGATGATCTTCATAAGAATGTTTGAATGACATGTCTATAGATTCTGGGATACTTTGACAGAGAAAGGAATCCGGAATAGAATGATTTTGAATATCGATTTATTAGTAAAAAGCTGTCTCCTACATTTGAATTGCCGAAAGAAGAGCTTTATGTAAGAGTCGAAGCCCCAAAGGGAGAATTGGGATTTTTTCTCACAGGGGATCAGAGTGGTTTTCCTTGGAGACGCAAAATCCGCCTGCCGGGTTTTATCAATTTGCAAAGTCTTCCAAGGTTAGTTAAAATAATGAAATTGGATGATATTATGACATACTAGGTAGTATAGATATCATTATGGGAGAAGTTGATCATTGAAATGATAATTGATACACCGGAAGTACAAGATATCAATTCTTTTTCTAGATTACAAGTTTTAAAAGAGGTTTATTGAACTCTATGGGTTCTTGTTCCTGTTTTGACTCTCATAGTGGGAATCAACTCTTGTTCATGTTTCGAAGAATGGATTCTTGAATCCCATTGAATCTAAGATACAGTATTTGGTTTACGGTATGAGGGAAAGGCATATATGTGTGATATTAGACATTAACTAGGTATATATGAACGAAAGATATATCTAATTTGTCCTAATTTAGATAGGGATTCCAATGGAAGTCCTTCCGTTTTAGGATGATTAGTGTTCCACTTCTTCTTACCACGCTATTAATTGTTCTCCATAATTTGTGCAGTGTCTAGTATGCTTTGTAACATTTAGAAACTTTTTCTTGCATGGTAAACATTTTATTTTATGGGTTCGGATGTGGGGGGATGTACATTCACATGATTTTAGAAGTTTGAAGGTTGGAATTCTTCCAAGGTAACTTATAAAGAAGATGGGGGGATATGCATCATTGTGCATAGACGTTGAGGCATTGGTTTCTCCTATATCCTAATCTGTTTTGCAAAAGGTTGTTCACTTAGCAAACGCATTTGTAAACACTAGTTGGACTTCACCTGCATAATTCTTTTGTTTTACGTTTCCATAAATACTCATTTGTCTTGTAGATTATCCTTTGTATATTTAGGGTAATAGTATCTTTTCTGCGACTCATAGTATGGTGTAAAGATTCTGAACTGTTTATCTTTTATTTATTCCAGTTATGCAGTGCTCTGCAAACTGCAAGCAAGGTAGTCCAATCAACAAACTCAAATGTCATGTTGTTGTCGGAGAAGGTTGGAGAGCTTGAGGGAGTTGTCAAGAGGGCAGATTCTGCCTTGGCTGCGGCAAGGGTCGTCCATGGTTCACTAAACAAAAAGGAAGTACCACTTGATAGCAATCAAAACGCCAAATGATCTATGTCTTGTCGAGAACAAGGTTAGCAAATTCAATCAGGGGAAGAAGTCTTGAAAAATACGAAGTCTTAGAAACTGCAGTGTTTGCTTTAGTGTTAGAATATTGTCTTTTCCTGTACTTTTCTTGATGGTGCAAAAGATATTATATCAAGATGCAAACTCTAATTCTGAGTAGCGACGCTAAATGCCATGTCAAGAATTGTATGCGTGATTAAAATAATAAACCTTTGTTTTTTTTTTTTTTTTTGCTTCATTTTCACAACAAAAGGAACTTTTGATCATGTAATAGGAGTAAGAAAGCTGACTGGTCTGATGCAAAAGGGAGATGTAACAGTCAACTGTGCATCTTTGATGGATAGAAATCATAGAACAGAACTCTCTCTTGCTTATTTCCTGAGATGACTCATCAAACGGAGAGTTTTTGTTTCTACTGTTTTAAGATATATTCCAACACAGAGGTCATCAGCTCACTTGCTTGATATTATATGCGAATCGACAGGTTTGTAAGAATCTGTCTTGATGTTATCATTTCAGCAGTTATTGGTTCTTACATTCGTTTTTACCATCTGTTGCCTCAAAGAGCTCTGTTGTAGAATATAGCATTGACAGTCTCATTGCGTTGGCTATTTTTTCAGTTAAATGATTGCAAGCTGCGTTGACGGATCTGAAGCAGGGACATCATTGCCGCGATGAATGTTGTTTAGAAATCTGTAGATTGTTGTTTCTTGTCCGAGAAGTGTTCGAGTAGTGTAGAGGTGTTTTCTTCTCCGTATGTGCTTGCAGCGCGGTAGTACACTGTTGGGGATTCTATAGACTCGGCCGAGTTATATTTGTTTAAAACCCAAATCTATAGCAACAACGCATAACAAAACGAAACCCAAATTCAGTTCAATTTCCTGGTCTTGTTAAAACACTACTAATTTTACAAACCTCTTTAATTCAGCAGAATTTTAATACATTTTCGTTCAATTTACCGCGTTGAAGTTTAGTTAGAAGTATGACATTAAGGCCACTAATAGTTTTTGGAATACTTTTTTTTGTTGAAGTCTTTTTTGATTTAATGGAAGGGCAATGTTAATTGTTAATCACTATTTAATGTATTATCTATTTAATCAATAACAGAATCTAACGAATGTCGTAATCAACCTAAGAGAGAAGTGATCTAAGTGTTAGATCAACGATACATTTCTCTTATTATGTTCATTTCTAAAATGTTCCTAGCCATAGGATTGTCAACTGGGCATTGGTAATCCGCTAAGGTTGGTAAGTGTTATGTCAACTCAATTAAGAGTATGGCTGGCCTCAAAGTCATTAGTGTTAGACACTAAGACAAACATGTAGGTGCTCCAATGGTTGTTGAGTATACCAAACAACGATCAACGAGTTTTGACATACATGTCATGTAAGAACTCATTGGTTGTAATAATGCAAAGTAGTCCTTTGACTTGAGACACCACTGCTGCCTTGTGGGTACGTCTTTGATCATTTGATAGTGTAATAAAATACATGCCTTATCTTGGCCAATGTTCCTAGCATTGTTGGGGTCATTGATTTATTCATAAAGACATGTAAGTGTACAATAAGGGATCTCTAACCTTCCATAGTGGAAGAAGAATACTTTTATATATGGTTCGAAAGTCATTGGCCAAAGCATATGAATATAACTTAGGAAAAATGTTCCAAATCATTTTCATTAGAATCATATAGCGAAGTATCTTATTGGATGGTAGACATGAAAGAAACTATCAACCAAACAATGTGATCAAGAGTATTGATTTAAAGAAGGATCGTATTACATTGTAATTGTAACTGAATAGGTTATCCAACCACTTTTACTTAGCTTGGGTAGCCATGACATACTGTTAAGTGTCACTCATGGTTTGTAAAAGCCCTGAAGATTAGCAACCAATAATCTTCATCACAGGGAGAATTTAAAGAGTTTCAATTCGCAAACGATTAAGAGTTACAATCGCCCACTGCCTCGCTAATTGGAACCTAGATTGTAAACCATGTAAGGATATGAAGAAATATAAATGAGATTGATAAGATCAATTAAATAGTTTAATTGAACATAGTCAAGATTAATTAAAGTTTAATTAATCATACAAATAAGTTTGTATTGGCCTTAAATTAGTTTTGGATTCTCAAGGCACAATGGTCCATAAGGCCTATTAGGCTTAAGTCGTATGACAACTTAAGACCAAATGAGCCAAATGTCCTAAGAAAGAGCAACACTGACTATGCTAGAAAGGATGACCTTATTTACATTCATGACACTTAACTTTGAGTGACTACAGAACGGCTGTTATAAGCCAAAACTCATTATGGTTGTTTTGACAAGAAACTTCGAGTCACATTCTCTCATCTTCTTCTCTACCACAGCAGGCCACTATAGGGAGATTTATTAGTATCAAATCTTCCAATAGTTCTTCCATTTTCTCTTTGCTGTAGAGACTTAAAGGCACCATTCATTTGGTGCTTAGAGAATCCTTTCATCAAATCCTTAAGAAGCAAAGAAGTAAGGAAGAAGCAAAGACCCAGGGATTTAGGGAGCCAAATCCATAGAGCCTATGAAGACGATTGAAGGCCCTCACAAGGTTGATAATCTTGTGAAAACAAGGATGAGCTTTAAGGGTATGAAAGCTCAATCTTTCTTCTTTCTTTTATGAAACATTCTTGGTTCCCCACTCACTAGGCGTTGAGTTTTGGGGGACAAAGATTTGTTTTTGAGTTCATGCTTTCTTTTGTAAATATATGCATTTGTTGCTTAGATAATCTATCCATAGTCAAAGTTTTTCTTCAAGTTTTTCGTTGCGAACTTGCTTAGAGGAGAAAAACTTCAATGTGGGAGTTGATGTCACGCCCCGATCTCAAAGTACATCCAAGATCGACCCTTGACGTCACCATGTTCCTGTTTATCTATCATGTCTCGTCTCCGAGACAAGACCAAAAGACAATCAATGGTTTAACCATATAACCACTTTCTTTTATTTCATGGCTGCATCTAATACTTGCATTAGACTGCCTACGTACCCTAAATAGGGATCAAGTCATTTGTAGTTCACCCTTTGTTAAACTTTAAACATTTCGCAATACACTTCCTAATAGAAACATAGAGGTACCACACTACATAATAACCATATGCCTACCAAGATTTGTCATTTTGTCATTCACATAAGACACATGCTTTCCAACACCATTCCACAATCACGTCAATTAATCAATTCCGTGAATCAAAGATGCATAATATTAACATTTAACTACGCTAATCAATCATCAAGATCACATATCATTTCACGAAATTTAATAAAGGAATTCTACATAACTCCCTACTTGGATTCCAAGTAATAACATGGTAACTAAATTATAAACACGATGTCTACTGTGAGTAGTTCTCATTCACTCAAATCTAGGGTTTCAAACTAAACTTTATGGAAATGAGTAAGGGCGGGGATTTCGGACCACTCAACAGAATCCAACTAAAATATGGTCATCTATCAAACTATACCAAGTACAACTAATCCTCATAACCCTAGGTAGGCAGTGATCACCCATCGCTGAAATACCAAGCATGATCACCCCTCGAATGCGTTTGGTCCCATATTGTGGATATACCAAGCAGAACCATAGGCACAATCTAATCGTGTAGGCAGTGATCACCCATTGCGAATATACCAAGAATGATCACTCCTAGAACACTTATGATCCCCCCCATTGCAGATATACCAAGCAGAACCATATGCATAGTCTAATAATGTGGCAGTGATCACCCATCGTGGATATACCAAGCATGATCACCCCTAACATATGTACAGTCCCCCATCGCGGATATATCAAGCATGACTGTATCTTATAGCTCTAGGTGGTGATCACCTATCGCGGATATACCAAGCATGATCACTCATAGAATGCGTATGATCCCCTATTGCGAATAAACTAAGCAGAACCATAAGCATAGTTTAATCGTGCAGGTGGTGATCACCTATTGTGGATATACTAAGCATGATCACCCTTGAAATACGTATGGTCCTCTATCGCAGATATACCAAGCAGGACCATCCATGTACCACTGCTGCATGGTGCAGTTAGATCAACACATAACCTACTTACCCCTACCTCAACCCTTATGATTTACTACGTAAGCACCTGCACTATCAACTTATCATGACCACTAACTATCTTGTCATACCAGCATATAAGTTATATCTAATACTTCTAATGAGATTCTAGGCTCATATTTTTATACTAGCAATCATACATTTCATTTGTATCATCTAAAAGTTCAATCAACATGTATAACACAATAAGGTGCCATTTGCACGTAAATCGAGATGGATAGGATAACTTGATAACTAAGATAGGTCCGCTAGGCTCCACTAGGTCTCTAATAATGCTACTTTTAGTACTGAAGAACGCTTCAGAACATCTTGACCAAAGTCAACCCTAGTAATCCAATCAGGAAGATCTGTCCACCGGATTTCCAATCCGTAAGTTCCTAAAGTTCTTAAATATTACGTACAATAACATACTAAAGTTTGGTAACAACCCAACTGGCGGATCGTCATTTGCTACAATGGTCAGGTGGTATTCCTTAATGAAACTAGGTTCAAATAACAGAATATCACTAATCGGGTGTTAAATATGGAACCAAGGTATCAAATTCAGCCTAGAAAGATAAAGTGGTTTCTCAGGCCACGCGCAGCGTGGCGGTGATTTTCGGCAAATGGAAACCAACTTTTCCTACCAACTCTAAAAATTACTAAATTTTACAGGATTGTAGAACACAACGAGGGAAAAAATGTTCATACTTGGGTCGAGTCCAATTCGGCTAGGAAATACCTAAAATCTGACGTGGATCACTGGAAACCCTATAATTGGGTGGTTGTCGATTCGTCTTCTTCACTGCTCCGCCGCCCCCAAACTTGTTTAGGTTTGTTCCTGGGCTCAAGAGGATGCTACAGATGGAGGTGGTCAAAAGAAAACGCTTCAAAAATGGTGGATCGCCGTCGAATGGTTCTCAGACCCGTGGGCACTATGCACCATGAAATGGGGCCAAAACTAGTATGATTTGGGGTGTAAATCACAAGAGGGATGACGAGAAGATGTTTGCAGGTGGTGACGGACTTCATTGCCAAAAAATTGCTTAAATTCGAGCTTGCTGCCATCGGGTCAGCAATCGAGTCTTGCGGGTCGGTCTCTGACCCGACCCGCTAGCTTTCTCATTTCTTTTCTACTGTCTTTCATTTCTCTCCTCTCCTATTGGTTCACCCCCTTCTCCCCTTTCTAATTGGTCCACCCTCCCATTAAATGGGGCTTTCCCCACAATCTGATTGGTCATTCTTCCAAACAAAAATAATAATTTTTTTATAGAGAAATTTCTAAATTAATATTTATCTCCAATTTCCGTTGCTCTCAACTTCTTCGTTATAGTTTCGATTCACGAACGGCTTTCACCTACGCGTTCTTAGGATTGAGCTCTATTTGAAAACATTAATTGTGACCTCAAAAGGTCTACAAATTTTAAATGATTATTTTCAAAGCTTCAAACTTTATAACTAAGTAATTAAATTCTAAATTAACTAAATTAAATTAAATCCGCGCAAAAATAATGTAAAATCCTGCGAATATGAATACATAAATTATAATAGTGAAATCTAGGAACGGGATTTGCCCAAACACACAACATAGCTTTGTCCCCTATATTTTGTTGCACCCACTTTTTGTGGTCTCTAACGATGTAAACTGTCATAGTGCAACAATCCTCTGATTCTTGGCCAACGAGACCCAAGGGTGACCAGGTGTGTTCTAGTCCACTTCAAATTAGAAAGAAGAGGAATTCTCTCCTGCACACGTGAGTTGTGTGCATGAGTTATGCATGACCCGTATTGACATTGTATTCATACTATATTGACAGTATAATGGCATACAATATTTATGTACTATCAATACTATAGTGGAGACACATGGTCAATACAATATAATACGACTTATGCGCAGTCCATGCCCAAAACCTGCGTGGGCACATGAGAATTTTTGTTAGAAAGAACGGGAAATTATGTTTATAACCAATAGTGGTAGAAAGGTGTTGAGCTCTTACATGACGGTGTGGGTTCAAACCCAAACAGTGGCTAATCTAACATCTAATATAACAAAATCTATCGTTTGACCAAAAAAAAAAACTTTTGTCTCTTAACACCCTTCAATTTTATTCAAAGTAAAAGTAAAATGACACTTATACTCGTATGTTAATTTACTTCAAAGGACTTACTAGACTCTTTAACAAAATCTTAGGGGTGTATTCAATTGGAATTTTGAGGGAGTTTAATGGATTTATAAATTCATGAATTTTGATGGAGGTTAATTGATTTGTAGAGATTCCATATAAAATTTTGATTTAATTCCCTCCAAATTTCAGGGGGAGAGGTTAAATTTGTGACTGCTTAAAATGCACTACGAAATCTCTCCACTTTGCTCGAATTTCTCAAATTTTTAAAATTCTTCAAAATCAATTCATAATTGAATACTCTTAGAATGTTATAAATTTCTTTAAAACTAATTGAATACACCCAGATTTGTAAGGATTTTAATAAACTATCTTAAAATCTTGATACTTTGAATTTTTAAGAATCACTTAAATTACTAATTGTATACCCATAAATTTATTAGAAGAATTAAAATCCTCAAAATTCCAATTGAATACACCCTTTAATTTCTTGTACATCAAAATTCGACACCCACCAGAGTTTTCATACAAAGAAACGTGTTCATCAAGTACTCATTCTCCCACCTTCAACACCCATTTGTCTATCTCTCCAACGTTGATGAAAAAAACAGAGGAGGAAGAAATCCACATCAATGATGAGTACGAAGACAAAAAGGCAAGTGTTTCATGTGTTTTTAGAAGTTTTGATTTGATTCTTTAATTAACACTCATATGTTTACTTTACCCATATTGATAATGATTTTGGGCCTTAATGTGATTGAAGCTCATTTTAGCTCGACCCATATTTGATACTATCTAAGAAGAGTTGGGATTATGAGAGCAATTAAGCATAAATTGATACCGATTTCTCAAAATTTGTTAACTTCAACTCCATTAAAACCACTTATGAGTCTTTTTTCGGATTACACACATTATCTCAAATTTTTTATTTTAACAAACGATATTATCTACGCTAAGGAGGATGGGGTGAGTTTAGCTTCACAATGGGCTAACAATAATGTGGTACAAACTCACCTCTGGCGAGAATTGAACATAAGACCTCTCACTTACAAATGAAGATGAATAGCACTAGACCGTAATACTAAGTGACCCATTATCTCAAGCTTTGAATCGAACTAGTTCAACTTAGAGTAGACTAAAGATAATCCTAATCCTAAATGAGTTGGATACTTGCATCAGCTAAGGATGAAATGAGATCATTATGGAATACTATTCCTAAATGAATTAGGTCATCTAACGACATTATATCAAGACCTCATTGCCGTTTCTCCAAAGTATGCACATCTCTGACAGTCACCAATTGCAAGGGAAATTGGTTTGAACTGTCCTTGGCCCAAAAAAATGTGCTCCTTGAGTGGGAAAAATTGGAGGCGATTGGGTTAAGGGCAAGGGCTCTTGCGGCTATCCTGCCAATTGACTCCAGGGCTTACACCTGCATGAAGCCTAGCAGACAGGGGGACCCACGTTATTGTTTTTTGAAGATCCTTCTAGTTCTTGAGGCTGAAATTACAACAATATTCCATACACCAAAAATATAAAAAAAAAAGAGTAGCCATTAGATTAGACCTGACAATTTTTTATACGACCCGTTAACACGACACGTAAACGATACGAAAAATATGGGTTTCAGGTAGACACAATAACTAATCGGGTTGTTATCGAGTCACACGATAAGAATCCATTAATAACAGGTCCTTAATAGGTTTACACGAGAATGACACGTGGGTAATCCATTTCGACACGTTAAGCAAAAATTTATTTTGATGATATTAATTTTTTAAATTACTAAAAGAAACTTATTGAAAAATACAATAGCCATAATGTATATGTATATATAGTATATTAAAATATGTATTATTATATTATTATTCTATATAAATTTAAAAAATTTAAGTTTTGTTTATTTTTATAGTATACTATAGGTAAAGAGTGAGATTAAAAAAAATTATAAAACACATTAAAAATATAAATATCAAGTAATTTGAAAATACCGAACATATTAAAAAATAATAATTAATTTACAAGTGCGAAATATGTGAAAACTACGTAAACGCTCGTGATCGCATCCTCTACAGTTTGAGGATTGGTACATTGTCGTTTGAATTTTTAAAACCATACAAACCCTCATGGATAGTATTTTTAAGGGAGTTCAAAATAAAACAATATCATTTCCCTTGGTGATTGATGAAAATTGAAGGGTTTTATTGTCGAAAACGTGCAAGGTTTCCTCAACCTTGAAACGCAACTCCTTTCATTTTGCATATCCTTGAACATTTGGTATTTTGTAGTAATGTACTAAAGTTTTTTCATTAGACTCTTATTTGGGGTATGTATTATATATACTTTAAAGACATATGTTGTTTTTATGTTTTGAAGTATTATTTATGTGACAATGTGATATACATATACAGATTTAGTATTATGTTTTCAATTTTTTGGGGTCAAATTATGTTTTTCATTTTCATTATTTATTGATTTAAAATATATTTTTCTTAGTGGGTAATGGGTCGGGTCATATTACCTGATAATATTAACGGGTTGATTTCAAGTCGGGTCATATTACCTGTTTACTTTAATGGGTATTACACGACACGACCCGATAAGATATCGTGTACATCACGAACACGACACAAACACGAAAAACACGAAACGAATGACAGGTCTACATTAGATGTGAAGCATTTGAAATTATCGCATGTTGAACATTGAAAATTTGTCATCCTATGGTGGGGATGGAAATTCAAGAATATAAACAATAAAAAAAAAATCCAATGTTATAGGATACATCCAAATTATTTAAAAAATTTAAAAATCTTACAAAGTTCACACTTAAAAAAACTTACAAAGTTCAACAAACTTACAAATTAAACATTTAAAATTAAACAAAAATGTACTGTAATAATGACATGTGGAGAATAAGATGAAGAAAACATTAAAAACATATATTTGTGAATAGTAATTGCCCTTGCCCTTCCTCCTTCCAAACGGGTAGGCTTGTATAATGGCAATTACTGTTTAGAGTGAATAACAATGGCAATTTCATTACCCTTGCCCTCCAATTGCCCTTGCCTTCCACTAACAGGTAGAGATACTCTAAACATAAGAGCTCTTTTATACACTTTGCTCTCCATGCTAGATTGACTTAGGCATTAGAAGGCTTTATTTGGCACCACATCAGTGTTCCCCCATAGATCTTGCTTTCCGTAAGCTCTAGATGATGTTCTACCCGGTCACTTCGGGCTAGTTTTGAAGAATTGTCTAACTTCAATCTCTAGATATCACCTTGTTCTTGAACCAATTTAAGCCATCAACATGAAAAATGTTGGATAGAAAAGAGTAGAGTAAGGATGGTGGGAGAGAGGTAGAAGAAATGTATAAGGGAAAGGACAAATAATGAAAACTAAAAATGAAAAAATGAGTGGTTTTCACTTCCAAAATTTTGTTTGCATTCATTCATTCTC
>JAOTRO020202635.1:0-17626 GCA_028566515.2 Pyracantha coccinea
CGACCCCTTTTCTCCCCCCCCCCCCTAACTCACTAAGACCTCCCTTCTTCAATTTTTCCTATTTTCCTTCCCTTTCTCTTACTTGTTTTTTGTTTTCCTCCTAACTTTCTAATTTCCTTGAGTTTGTCTCAATCTCCCTGAGTTTATCTCAAATTTGGGCTTTTATGCTCTTCTCTTCCTCCGTTGTTTCTCTCCATCATCAATTTTCCACCGCCAACCTTTACTACTCGACCTATCGCGTGTCTCCCATTGGCGGCACACTTTGGTTTTGGGTGATAATTAAAGTGCTATTTTTAGCACTATTTGGTAGGATTATGGGAACGTTTTTGCGCAAGTAGCTTGTTCACCCCCATTTTCCGTTCATCCAGCTTGTTCGTGAGTTCTTCCTCTTGGCTATGGTGGTAGATCAGTGATGGTGGCTCAGCTGCTATGGTGGAGTCAGCAGTCCTTCTGATCTAGGGTTTTTGTTATTTTAGACTTGCTATTTTTGGGCTTTTTTGTTGTATTTTCGTTTTGACTATGGTTGTATTAGGACGGCCTTTGGGCTTTCTAGTTCATGTAATAGTTTTTTTATTTAATGAAAGTTTTGAGTTGACCAAAAAAAATCTAAATTAAGTACAAACAAAGAGACTCGGGCAAGATTTCACCTTGTAGGGCAAGGTCGAATTTCTTGTAGCCACTTATCTTTAAGTTTACAGAGGTTGTATACTAAAAGGGATTGATGGTAAACAGGTTTTACACAAGGGAATCGATACTACAACACTAGGGAAGGTAGCTGAACTTTTACACTGGACAAAAGATAACTTTTCTAAGAGAACTTTTGCTTAAAAGGATTGAATCTGGGCAAGTTTCAGCTTTTCTAGGTACGAACTGGCTTGAGAGCAGAGTTGTATGTCTTTTGATTGGTTGGTTGAGTATCATTATCTCTATTGTTTCTTTCCGTTTTTATAGGCGATTTGGTCGGACTGCTTTAGCTTTACTCTTGGCCGAAGGCTTTCAAGGGTAGTGAGTTATCTCTGATTTACACATTTATGCCATCAGAAAGTGCTTTTGGCTGGTAATGAGCTGGTCTATGTCACTTGTCACTTCAATTATAAGCACATGGCCTATGCTACCGCTGAGACTTCCTTACTTCACCTCAGGCTTCTTGACTGGGCTTCCGGCAAGTTCGACTTGTTTTGGTGCCTTTGGGCTTTCTTTAATGCAAAGCCCAATGTTTAAATGTCAATCCAAATAATGCCCCCTTTAATCATTGTTAAGTCTACAAACTGAGACATTAATAATGATTAAACACTAGCCTTTTCGAATAAACCTTTGCACTAACTCACAATTTCCAACGTTAACTAACTACCCATTATATAACCTCCATTTAAATCTCTCGGCCAAATACCCTTAACAATCCTTATTCTTCGGGTTTCCAGAATTCCAAATTTTCCAGAACTCTCTTATCTTTGCAGTTCTTCCTTGCTTTCGTCCCAAAATTCATCCAATGGCACCCAAAACTTGTCCTGCATGTAAGTCCGGTGAAGGGATCGTCAACTTGCGCCACCGACTCAACAGCCTTCATTGCCCTCGGGCTGGCCTGAATTCGTTAATTTTCTTCGATGAATGAGGTGTCCACTCCTTGGGATCGGCCTGGATTGCCCAAGTCCCAATTTCGGTGGAGAGCAACATACCCTCTACTAGCTGGTTCACCTCAAACCCCTTATTCCACTGAGGCTGGCATCTCGACCTCTAAATGGTTGAATCATCAAATGGGCTTCCCATTGATGAAATATGAAGCTTGGACGTAGTGGGTAAATGAGCTCGAGCTCATCTAGAAGAAGAAGTGGATGGACAATGGCATCTACGAGCTTATTATGCTCTCCAAGGTCACTGTCATTGCCAAACCCAAGCTCCTGACCACAGCTCTCTTATTTTGGAACAATTGGACCAATACATTCGATTTTAGAATGGGTCCCATGTCTCCAACCTTCCTTGACATGGCTCAGGTCTTTAGGCTGAGTCTCTCGGGCAAGTGCGTGGATATCACCCACGACTGGTCATCGCCCAATTGCTAAAAACTCGAGCGCCTCTAAGTTGATTACTCATCTAGAGTACACTCCCTCCACCTTCAAGAGCTATGGGACATCCTTCGTGGACTTTATCCCATTTGCAAAGAAGACATTCAGCCCGCCTTCCCCCACTACCAACAGGGATCAGGAGCACATGTATTTCCTCTTGTATTGGTTGAACAAACATGTGTTCCGAAACAAATCCAAATATGTGAAGCTGGAATGAATCCTTTTGGTATAAGCCTTTCATTCCTTCGATGATGTGGCCACGGTGACTTTCCTCTTCACACACCTCTACCACCTTCTATATGAAATGATCAGAAGCAAACCCTTCAAGATCAATCTCAATTGACTAACTTGGATGGTCCAGTTATGGCTCCAATGGTACTTCCCTGAGTTCTAGGCGCCCAATCTAGAGTTCCCCGAATGAGTAGCTTCAGCCAGTATCTTGGCCGAGGCATCCCCCACCAACCATTCAACACCCACCTGCCTATACATCTTCAGAGTTTTCCAAACTTGGGCAGACTTAGAGTGAGGTACCTCCGTGCTCATGAGGTATCTATGGTTCTCGACCAGATCTTCCAATACACTTTTGGAGATGAAGCCAGCAGCCTCTGCAAGGAGAAGTTTATCAGTTGCATCCAGCAGAGATATCTAGCATGGGGAGTACGGAGCGATCACACGGGCTACTAACGCAGGTTGAAGATCTACCACCCCAATTTCTGTGGTAGACAGCTGGGATTTAGGCAAGCGATCCCAATGCCATTCTTCGACTCTATGCATTGCAGAACCTCTTATCGCCTCCGCTCTCCTTCAGAGGTAACATTTCGGACAGCTCGGCGTAGTTTAGAAGTGATTAGCAAAGTTTCCCACAAGCCCGTAACCCTTAACTTCAAGTGTACTCCAACCTTTGCCACTTGGTGGGAGGCCAAATGGTCGAAGAAATATGAAGGGGACATCAGGGAAGCCTATGATCGTCTCTTCAGGCAGCTCTTCTTTAAATCCTATCCAAAGAAGAATGAACTTGAAAACTAGAAGAAGGCGATCCACCAGAAGAACTAGCGTCTTCTTATAGCTATCCTCTACTGCTCATATTTTACTTCTCTTTGTGATACTTCCATAATCTATTGATCATTAATTCTTACTTTGGCTTTGCAGCCCAAGGCAACACTGAGGAAGTGGATGTCGGGCCAGAAGAAGAAGCTGCAGACGCACTTGTCCTTCGAGAAGCCGTTTGTCACATCCCAACCTCGACTCCGCTGTAGCACGATATTATCCACTTTGGGCTTACCATTCCCTCACGGTTTTGTTTATGGGAACTCACACGAGAACTTCCCAGTGGGTCACTTATGTTAGGATTGCTCTCACGCAAACTTGCTTAACTTCGGAGTTCCGATGGAATCCAAAGCAGTGAGTTCCCAAAAGTCCTCGTGCTATAAGGAGGGGAGCATGCACATATAAGGTACATCACCCTCTCTCCATTGGTCGATGTGAGATCTCACAATCCACCCTACTTAAGGGGAACCCGGCGTCCTTGTTGGCACATCCGTACCTAATGGCAGAGTGGCTCTGATACCATTCTATCACATCCTAGTCTTGACTCCGTTGTAGCACGATATTGTTCACTTTGGGCTTACCATTCCCTCACGGTTTTGTTTCTGGAAACTAACACAAGAACTTCCCAATAGGTCACCCATTCTAGGATTGCTCTCGCACAAACTCGCTTAACTTCGAAGTTGCGATGGAATCCGAAGCCAGTAAGTTCCCAAAAGGCCTCGTGATAGAGGGAGGGGAGCATGCACATATAAGGCGCATCACCCCCTCTTCATTGGTCGATATGGGATCTCGTACCGCTACCGAGGCTACGAGGCAAATGGTTAGGTCCAGCCAAGCTGCCGGATATACTGGGGACATCTTCAAGCTCTTTGGGGACTCAGAGGATGAGGCAGGGCTCAAAAAGGAAACTCGGGCACCTTAATGAGCAAGGGCAAATGTGGTGGAGTCCTCCGAGTCCGAGCCTGAGGAGTGGCCTCAACCTAGACTTGCTTTGCCTGGTCCACAGACAACCCCAACCAACAAGAGAACTAGAGCTCAAACCTCTAAGACCTCCAAATCCTCCCTTACTCCTTCAGCTGAAACAGGCAGAAAAAAGAAAAAATCCTCCAGTAAGTGATTTCAACTTTAAACTTCTCCTTTCCAGTCTTGATTTCCTTGAAGTTTGAACTAACACTCTCTTCCTTTCTTGTAATCAAGGCTTCTAGTAACTAAAAAACATGCCCCTATTCCCAAAGAGGGGCAGTCAGGTGGAGAAGTCCAGCCAGAGGATCAGACAGTCCTTGATACAATCATCAAGGAGTTGAAGGTATGGATCTTACTTTTTAAATATTGAGTTGCTTTCTAAGTTTTTCCTTCCTTGATCGTGACGCTAATCATTTGCGTGTTTACTTGTAATAAGATACCAGAGGCGAAGGGACCACCCAGCCCGAGTGGCTCAACTTTCCCATCCTCACGCGAAGCCCTCAAAGGTATGTTTTTATTTCACTCCTGGTTATATTTGTGATTTTCCAAATTTTGAAAATAATGACCATCTTCATTTTTTCTAGGCAAAGGTTGGGGCCTCTGCTCCTACGGTCAGGCAAAGCTCAACTCCTACTCTTTCAAATCTTCCCCCAGCAATGGTGGTGAGTCCCACCTTCCAATTCAATCCAAAGACTGGGGAGATGCTGCACTATGTTGAAGACAATATCACTTCAGTAAGCCCTTTTTCTTTTTCTTTCTTTTTTTTAAGTTCCCCTAAAATCCCTTCCAAGTTCATCCTTAACTTCTACTTACATTTAGTCTTTTCTTCTTTTAGTCTTCTCCTGTGCATGAGGCTACCTAGCAACCATCTACTACCTTTAGGGAGCCAATAGTCTCTGAGATCCCAGTGGTCGCAGAAGTGACTAGCCCAAATGCCCCTCAAGCTGCTTCTTGAGGCCACCCACCTTCGTCTCTCAAGGCTACTACTACCACAGAGGTGTCTGCACCTTCTTTTTTTTATCTTGATCATGACTTAAATTCTTGACTCGATTCTTCTTTGGTTTGCAACAAGCTTCTAGTGAGGGCTCGGCCCGCGGCACGTAAGGCAACTCTTTCTCGACCTCCCAAGGCTTTTAAGGTCATTAGGATTCCCATCCCTCGGCCGAAGAAAACAACTGATGCTGCTGCCTCCTCCACTTCTGGGTCTTCCCCTTCCATCTCTACTAAAGCTGCCTTCGCCACTACTGCCTATGGGGGAGCAGGAGTGATGCCCCCACCCCTTACATCCATTCCCGCAACGACCTCCTTGACCGAACTTGTCTGCGATTTCAGGCAAATCAAAACCAAGCTAAGGTCCCCAAGTTGTCTTTCCAAGCCCCATCTTTTTCAACATTCGCGCCGATTTTTCCATAAGTGGATGCAGATAGACTACCTCATTCAACCTTAAGGCTCTCCAAGATGCTGAGAAGGCTTTGACTGAGCTATACCAGGCTCAGCAAATGTTGAAGGTTTAGTTCGAGCCTTCCTTTCCTTCTTCGAGAACCTAAGGGCTCTGAGGGATCAACACCAGAGGGCTGAGAGGCAATCAAATAGAGTTAAGCGCTACAAGGAAAAGCACACTCGTACTTCAACCTCTCTACAGCAGCTAGTGAATAAGGTCTCAACCATAGAAGAATCATGGTGGTGGCCTCCGAGATTCAGAAGATGAATGAGCAATTATCTGCACTGAAGGCCGAGCAGATGACCATTTCAAGCCAACTTTACAAGAAATTTGAAGAAGTGGAGAAGGTGAACCAAGAGGTAGAAGACTCTAAAGCCCAACTAGCCATCAGCAACATGTACTTGGAAGAACCTGGAAGGATTTTTTGCAAACATATTATTCTAGAATAGCTACCTTGGCAAAAGATGTAAAACTGTTAGGCTAAGGTCTTTGTAACTTCCTCTCTTGATGAAATGAAATGACTTCCTTCTTTACTTCAACTTGCCTTATTTTACTTTGAAACTTAACTATGGTAAATGCATAAACTAACTTCAACCTTTCTCAAAATGTTTAAACTTCCTCAATATAACAATCTCTAACATCGCACAAAGTTAGGTGACATTTCTTCAAAAACTTAGCATTAACAGGATATCCTTGCAAGTCCCCTTCCAAGTCTGCCAAGTAATAACCTCATTTGTCTAACACTTGGTTGATAATGAAAAGGCCTTCCCAATCAAGACTCCACTTCCCAAAGCCTCTAACTTGAGCTTCTAAGGGCAGAATTGCCTTCCACACTAACTCTCCTTCCTTGAAGGTTTTCAACTTCACTTTTTTATTATACGCTCAGACAACAGCTCTCTTCCCTTCTTGAATTTTGTTTAAGGTTTCAATTTGGGCCGCATCCAAATCTTCAATTCCTTGACACATATCTTGAATGTATTCTTCATTGTGTAGACCAAACTGGTTTTGAAGCCTTACAGAACTTACATTAATTTCCATGGTGAGTACAACATCTTGCCCGAAGGTTAAGGCATAAGGGGTGGTTCCAGTTTCTACTTTTTTTGAGGTTCTATAGGCTCACAGGGTATCTCCAACTTCTCATGCCACTTCTCTAGACTATCTGCTACCATTCTCTTAATGATATTCACCAAGATCTTATTGCTAGCTTTTACTTGGCCATTTGATTCGGGATAGTAGAGACTAGACTGATCATCCTTGAACTTGCTTGTAAACTCATCTACTTCTTTTAAGATAAAAGATGGCCCTCGGTCTGTGACAATTGTCTCAAGCACCCCATATCTGTGTTAGATCTTGGTTTCAATGAATTTCTTCATAGCAGCTGAAATGATAGTCTTCACAGCTGAAGCTTCCACCCATTTGGTGAAGTAGTCTGTTGCCACGATTATGAAGGTTGCCTCTTGCTGAAGGCTGGGTAAATTTGTTCGATGAAGTCCATTGCCCAACTTTTAAAAGGCTAAGGCTTTACCACAGGGTTTAAAGGCACTAAGGGCATATGTTGGAGAGGTTCATGTCTTTGGCATTCTTCACAACCTCTAGCATAGGCTTTGCAATCCTTATCCATTTCGGGCCAAAAGTAGCCATACCTTCTCATTAACCACCTCATCTTGGTTCCAACTTGATGTGCTTCACAAATCCTTTCATGCACTTTAGCCATCACTTTCATTGACTCTTTTAGGCTTAAGTACTTCAACAGAAGTCCATATGGAATCTTTCTAAACAAAGTTTTATCCCACATGACATACTTAGTTGCTTGCTGCCTAATCCTCTTACTTGTGGGAGAAGAAGGATCATTCAAGTACTGAATGATAGGTGTTCTCCAATCTTCTATCTTAGCCTCTTTAGTCATTATATCTAAACTGAACCCTCTCTCAAAGACAGAATGGAGATTTCTTGTTTGTACTTCCACATTCACCTTAAACCTTCTTTCTTAGATCTGTGCTCCAAAACTCAGCTATGCCATCTCATTAGCAATTAAATTTGCTTCTCTGGGAATGTGATTGACTGAAATCTCAGTACCCCAATAACTCAACAATTTAGTAGCTGCCAAATAATAACCAACCATGGTAATGTGTTTGCACTTGTAGTCTCCATTTAACTGATTGATCACCAACTCTAAATCACCAAATACCTCCACTTCAGTTGCCCCCAACTCTATCAGGATTTCCAAGCCAAGTATCAACGCATCATAGTTTGCTCGATTGTTTGTGGTATCTTGATAATCAAAGAGGAATAAATAGCAATGGTGAATTCCTTTAGGATTAATGATGACAATCCCAGCTCCAGCAGCATGTTGAGTGCAGGATCCATCAAAATACAACCTCCAAGGAGTGATCCATAAGCTGGTTATACTTCTCACCTCTTGCTGGATCCATTCTTCCTTGCTCGATTGATTTTTACTTGGTGGGATCCATAGACTGGCTACTTCCAAAGTGCCTGGGATGTTGACAAGTTTATCTTGTGATTCTTGGTGCTCAGTCAAGAAGCCTACAATGGCTTGTCCCTTTATAGCTCTCTGAGGCACATATTGAAAACTAAATTCTGACAATACTAGAATCCACTTCCCAATTCTCTCAGTTAACATTGGTTTTGACAACATATACTTGATCACATCGGTCTTGGCAATAATATGAATGTGGCAAGGGAACATGTAATGCCTTAACATGCAGGCGGTGAAGTACAAAGCCAAACATAGCTTCTCAATTAGGAAATATCTTGTTTCTACCTGAGTAAGAATCCTACCGAGGTAGTATATTGCTTGCTCCTTCCCCCCCCCCCCCTTCATTGTTCTGAGCTAGCAAGCTTCCTATTGACCTTTCAGAGGCAGAGATATAGAGCTTCAAAGGTTTCCCTCTCTGAAAGAGGCATAAGCACTGGTGGAGAGGCTAGGTAAGTCATTACTTTGTCAAAAGCCTCATGGTGTTATGGGCCCCACTCGAACTCTTCATGGTTTTTCAATCTTAGTAAGGGAGTCAATGGTTGGACTTTGCCAGCCAAATTAGCAATGAATCTCCTAAAGGAGTTAATATTTCCTAGTAGCCTTTGCTATTGTACCTTGTTGGTAGAAGAATGTGACTCCATTATGGCCCGAGCCTTATTTTTTTCTACCTCCACACTTCTTTGATGAACAAGGAATCCCAAAAGGTTACCCGATGTTACCCCAAAAGCACATTTCTTTGGATTCATTCTTAACTTATAAGTCCTCATTCTGGTTACGGCTTGTCTGAGGTCCTCTAAATGTTGCTCCTCAATTTTTGACTTCATTACTATATCATCAATATACACTTCCATGCTATGGTCGATTAAATCATGAAAAATGGCATTCATCGCCCTTTGATAGGGTGCACTAGCATTTTTTAGCCTGAATCATATAACCACATATTCATATGCTCCAATATGTCCTAGGCACCTCAAAGTTGTCTTATGAATATCCTTTGTAGTCATTTTAATTTGATTATAACCAGCATTACCATCCATGAAAGATAAAACTTTGTGTTTTGTAACTGCATCTATGGATAGGTCAGCCATTGGCATGAGGTACTCATCGTTAGGTGTGGCTTCATTAACAATTTGATAGTCAACACAACATATGATTGTTAGTTACAGCTTTTAATACTGGCATAATGTTGGCCAACCATTCGACATATTTGGCAGACCTAATAAATCCAGCCTTCACCAGCCTCTTAATTTCTTCTTTAACCTTTTATTCTATCTCTTTTGACATCCTCCTTGGAGCTTGCTTCACAAGCTTGTACCCTTCCTTTATAGGCATTACGTGCTCTACTAAACCAGGGTTCAATCCAGGCATCTCTGTGTAATGCCATGCAAAGCAGTCTTTAAATTCATGCAAAAGGTCTACTATTATTGCCCGATCACCAGTTTCCAACAAGCCACTGAGTTTTATTAGCCTTGGATCCTCCTCAGTCCCCAAATTAATGGTTTCTAAGGGGTCTTGTACTTCTGGTGCTGGCTTATCAGGCTATATACACAAAAATTCAACTAACTTTGGACACTCGGGCACATCATCTGGCCAGTCATGAATATACTCAGCCATGTGTATGGCTGCCTCTATCTCCTCTCCCAAAAGCTTTTCTTCTTCTTCTATGTCCTTGGTTCTCAAAACCTTTTTCTCCCACTTTGTTTCCTTCTTGGCCAAGCTCTCTCTCACTTCTCTTATTTCCCTCTCATAAACCACCAATCTCCTGATTAAGGACCTGACAGCAACTACTTGGTCATTTCTCCTCTATTCTGAAATCATTGGTGTTGATGGGCTGAGACAATATGGGGCATATCCCATTCCTCATTTATGAGAGATAATCCTTGTTCTAGAAGCTTTTGGGCAGTCACCTTAGTCGGGCAGTCGTTCTCATTAGCTCCTAAACACTGCAAGATTCCAATACTGGGGTTGTAGAAGTTTGCCTTTACAACATTGACTAAGAGGAGAAATGGTCGTGCTTCGGCTTCATAATTTCCCAAAATCCTGGTTCATTAGTGTTTGCCTTATGGTAGACAACAACTTGTTGATGTAAGGTGGATGGCACAAATAGACTTTGGTGAATCCAATCTATGCCAAGTAAAACTCCATAAGTAGAACTATTATCCACCACAAAGAAAGCCAGCATGATTTGCTTGGAACCCAAGTCAACCTCCAAGGGCAATATCCCATAAGTTCTAATGATAGCGCTAGAGAAACTGGAAACTGTAAGATCAATGGGGATAAGGTCTTCCTCACTTCGACACAGCCTATTCATTTGCTTGAGGGGAAGTACATTGACCGCTGCTCCAACATCTATCAAGACCCTTTTGAAGGGTACTCTCTCCAGATAAGCAATTACATATATGGGCTTGAGATGGTTGGCCAAGACTAAGCTTGGTCTACTGAACACCATTTGATCCGAATATATCCTTATTGGCTCATTTCGTGTATCCTCGGGCAAGTCTAGCATGCTTGATCTCTCTTCCCCAGCTTTTTCAACACTAACAAGTGCAATCATTGGCTTTGCTACCAAATAATCATCATCCATCGTGGCCAGCTGATCTGGTTCGGCATAAAACAT
Organism: Pyracantha coccinea; assembly: GCA_028566515.2. Lineage (NCBI taxonomy): Eukaryota > Viridiplantae > Streptophyta > Magnoliopsida > Rosales > Rosaceae > Pyracantha > Pyracantha coccinea. The sequence continues at coordinate 10,629 of JAOTRO020202635.1, forward strand.
GGCAGATAAGACATATGCCATGTTTACATGGAAGTTGCTGGGTCAAGGTACCTCTTCTTTCTTTCCTTCAATCTGGTACACAAATTTATCTATCCAGACCTGTGCGTCTTTTGGAAACATTAATTTGGGCACTTCCTCTTCTCTGGCTATACTAAACTCATGCAGTTGCCTTGGGATTTCACACAGAGTATCAACCAAGAAAGGTGAAGGTATTCCTCTTTCAAGTGAAATGGTTCCAAAATAGATTGGTTCTGGACTCCATCTTGGTGTTGGCATCATCACTACATCCTCTTGTGCTCTCATCAAGATTCTATATTTCCCTGGATGGGGGCTTGGAGGCACATGATCTCCTTCCCCCTCAGCTTTACTACTGGCTCTTTCTATTTCTTTTTTACTCATCCACTGAAGTTGCCTCCTCCCTCCTTAAGGAACCTTCTCAAACTTGACATTCTCTGAGGCCTTTAATATGATAGGGACTTTTAACTGGTTCATGTGGGCTTTGTGCTACCTTTGAACTCTCTGATCATAGATGCCCCTATTTCCCTAACAGGTCTTCCATCATTTCCAACTATGTACCATGTTCGACCGAGTTGGGCTGAATCTTTCTTGGTGACTAGGGAGATTGGGTTCATTGTTCTTTCTTTCCATCCTTGCTTCATCCTGACATCATAGCTTGGCTGTGGGGGTCTAACATCCATCCATTTTGACATTTTGGCCTCTTTACATTCCATCTCCTCAAAGGCTTCATAATTTCTAAAAACTTCAGATAAACCTTTGGGTTTTAAGTCTCATTCCAACCTCTGAAAGATATTCCTGGAAGTCTCTTTCTCAGCTGCCTGCATGATACTTTTGTGGGCATCCTGTTCTTCTTTTTCTCTTCTCTTGACCTATTCCTAGTCAATGATTACTTCGGTTGCTGGTACTTCTAGCTCACGCTCACACTGGCATTTACTACATAATACCACTCCCTTGACTATGGTAGCCTTGGTCTATCGGGCAACCCTCTAACTCCTTATGTAGGTCTAGCAGCTTGCTTTCTTTCTCCCTTCACCTCCCAGGTAGACTTGGCTTTCCCTTTCTCAACCCAGTTGAGGTTGATCATATTAATTGTGGCCTCTGGGAAAGGAACAGCGTCTATCATCATATTAGGTCGGGGTTTTTCCAGCAACAACTTCTCTTTAACTATGAGATCTTGGATCCAATCCCTAAACTGGGCACAGATTGAAGATATAGTGGAGTTTGCAACACTTTTTTCCTCTCAACTCTTCTGGTTTGGGCATCTTTTTGGTGGTGTCGGGAAAGATTACTCTAGCCCGCACCAACTCTTCATAAATGTCAACTGCCTTAGTCAGATCAAAAGAATAGGTATAGTACTTAGGGGGCTTTATAGGCATAAATCCTCTGTCATTCATCACCACTTTTTGGCCTTTAACTAGCTGGACCAAACCTTTCATTATCAAAGGCTTGAAATGAGCGGTCATCTCAGCCGCACATAGTTCAATTGCCTCTCCTATGTTGCTGTCATTTTCTCCTAACTTTGAACCTTCGAGCTTCAACTAGTGTATTTTAGCTTTGTTCTTATAGAAATGGGGTACCTTGGATGAATGCTTTACTTGTTGCTCCTCCACTAACAACTTCTCATACTTTGTAGTAGTTATTACCAACTCCTCCAGCTCATTAAACTGTACATCATAGAACTTCTTCCTCAATGGCAATCTCAGAGCTTTCTGAGTAATAAAAATAAGCTGAGCAAGGTTAATAAGGAACTGGTATCTCATCCTTGTCTTCTTAAACCTCATCATGAAGTCTTCTGTCAACTCATGTTCATATTGGTTTACCTTCACTAGATCATTGATAATCATCTCGGGCTCCATCGTATAAAACTGTTTGTGGAAAGTCATCTCCCAATTGGCAATGGAATTTGGGGGTAACAGGGAGTACCACTGAGATACTAAGCCTACCAACAAGTTTCCAAATAACCTTAACTTGTAGTTAGGATTGTCTTCAAATGCCACGCGGTAGTCAAAAAAATTGAAAATATGGTCTCTGGAAGACATATTACAGTCCTCCTAGAATAGAATGCTTTGAATTGTAATATATTCTTCTCAATAAGAGGTACTTATAGGTGTACAACCCTAACATAAATGGAAAGAGAACTAATTACAAGTGATTACATATCAATTAGGGATCCTATCTAAAATACAAAAGTCATCAACTTATATATATAAAAGGGTAAACGGGTCATAATCTCTGAGAAAAGAGTATAAAATATTCTGTTGTCAAAGTTTCAATCTGAATCATACATAGAACATAAATCCATCGAAATACAGGTTCCAACAATCTGGCGACAAAGCAGATCATACTGCCTTCCTTCCAGAGAATTGTTTCCTGCATGTACATGTATAGATATATATATATATATATATATATAGATATATATATTTCACTTGTCAGACTCTGACATGTAGTATGTCAAACTTTCTGGCAAGATATAGTTTATGTATACCATTCCATTCTCTCCCAGTTCCATATGAGTGCAGTGAGAAAAGACCCAATCCTAACCAAAATACAAAAGGAAAACTTTAAATAAGTCGACTGCTTAGCTGAACAACAACCCTTGTTTCTTTTTTCTAGATATGCTTTTGATTCCGTAGCGGATGTGTTGTTTGCATTTCATTTGGTCTTGGTTCTTTGATGAGCTTCTTGGCGGGTTCTGTTTTGCCAATCCTAATAGCTTATGGTCTTCGGATCCTTGAATTCACATGAAATCATACCTTGTCCTTTCAGAAATCAAAATCTCAAATCACCGTCTGACACTAGGAAAAAAGAATGAAAGACCAAGGCAGTTTTGGTGATGCTGAGCATTGAGCTTCAACTATAATTGCTTGCAGACTACAAGTGGAATTGAGTAATAACTTTAGCGGCGTATTTGTAGTGATGGGTTCGATTCAAGATACAGATAAAACTACAACATTTTTATTGTTCGTTCTTTTTATTCTTCTTCAGATGGAGGCTATATATACACAACTATTTTTCTTGTGATACAAGGAATATTAAGGAGAGAGTTAATACCAAACTAGGAAACATAAATAAATTCATAATGCACCTAAAACTTTGACTCACACCAACTCCCCTTCAAGTTGGCGCATAGATATCTCCTAAGCCCTACTTGTTGAGTGAGTCTTGAAACCTCATAGCCGAAACTGCATGTATCAAAACATCTGCCAGCTGCTCATCTGTCTGCACAAACGGAATGTCAACCAACTTAACATCAAACTTTTCTTTTATGAAGTGCCTATGCACCTCAACTTGTTTAGTCCTATCATGCTGCACCAGATTGTTAGCTATCTCTCGCGCATCCTGCTTATCATAGTACAAGAGCATAAGACCCTTGGGCTTAAACCCTATCTCAGTAAGCAAAATCCAAAGTCACAGAAGCTCATAAATACCAGTGCCATTCCCCTGAACTCAGCCTTTTCCGAAGACTTTGCCACCACATTCTGCTTTTTACTTATCTAAGTTACAAGGATACCAGCTACAAACGTAAAGTAGCCTAAAGTGGAACGTCAATCAGTAATATTTCCAGCCCAGTCTACATTAGTGAATCCTTTCACCTCCAATATGTCCATGCTTCCTGTACATTAATCATTTCCCCGGAGCTTCAGTTAAGTAACTCCAAATTCGCATTACAGCCTCCATATGATACTCACTTGGAGCATGCATAAATTGACTCAACACACTTACTGCGTAAGCGATATTAGGCCTTGTGAGTGACATGTAAATCAATCGTCCTACCAACCTTTGGTACTTCTCCTTATTTTTCAAAACTTGATTCTGATAGATCGCAAGATGGTGATTCTGCACAATAGGTGTATTAACGGGTTTACACCCTAGCATACCAGTTTCAGACAGAAAATCCAACACATACTTTCGGTGTGATAAATATATTCCCTCATGAGACATCACAACTTCAATCCCTAAGAAGTATTTAAGTCCCACAAGGTCTTTTATCTCAAACTCATAAGACAAGTATTCTTGTAGTCGATCAATTTCCATTGTATCATCATTTGTGACAATCATATCATCCACATATATAATAAGCAAAGTTACTTTGCCATCCTTGCGTTTGATGAACAATGTATGATTTGAGTTACCCAATCGATACCTATACTTTTTCATTGCTTGAGTGAAACGCCCACACCACGCTCTAGGTGATTGTTTCAGACCATACAGTGCCTTTCACAGTCTACATACTTTTTCACTGGAGTTTGCAATGCCATATCGGATCTTTCAATGCTTCCATTTTAATCTTTTAATGTTTCTTCCACTATGGGAGGTATTTTTATAGTTTCCATCTCACAAACAAATGCACAATATTTTGGTGGGAGTTGATGAGTGGAAATATAGTTTGCAATTTAGTATTGCACCTTCGCCTCTAGAAAATACATGTCTGGTGGTTTTCCTCAGTTTTGTCAAGGATGTAAAACATAAAATGACTTGGTAATATCTGAATGAGCACTTACCTCAAGAATGTTCGTTTGATCATGGTCGTGTACTTGAGGAGTATGAGGGGGTTGTCGTGTTTAGCTTCTAATTCGCTGGCGGCATTACGTATTTGTGGAAGCCCACCACTCGGGCTTATATTATTAAGGCTAAATCGCGAGAATGGTTCCTGAGATTTGCATAGCAAATCATTTTGGTCTCTGAGATTTCAAATCAATAGAAGTGGTCGCTGAGATTGTCCACCATCCATCATTTTGGTCCTTCCGTTAAAAACTCCGTTAAGCGTCCCTGAGATTTGTATAACACATCACTTTGGTCCCTGAGATTTGTATAACACATCACTTTGGTCCATAAGATTTCAAATCAATAGAAGTGGTCCCTGAGATTGTCCACCATCCATCATTTTGGTTCTTCCTTTAAAAACTCCGTTAAGTGTCCCAGAGCTCTTGGCCAGAAGTTTGGGCAATTTTCAAAGCTTCGTAACTCAATTGTTTTTAACCAAATTCGACCCATAATATATCAAAATAAAGATAGGGAATTAAATTATACCTATTTGGAAGCCCAATCGTTGCCGGAGATGGCCGGAAAATAGCCTCAAAGTTGACTGGTCCAAGGGAAAACTGGAAAACTCGCCAGAAACTGGGTAAACTTTAAATGTTTATAACTTCTTCAATACTCAACGAAATCAAGTGAGTCAAAAACAAAAATCATACTTCTTGACGAGACAAAGAGAACGGTACCTTTTTTGATGGTTAACTCTCCATGATTTGGCTAGAAAAAGGCTCAAAATTTGCTGTCTTGGTCTCGAGTTAGCCATTTTGAGCCATTTTCCAGCCACAATACGGTGAGTTAGCAGTCAAAAAAGGTACCACTCTCTTGGTCTCGTCGAGAAGTATGATTTTCGTTTTGGAATCACTTGATTTCGTTGAGTATCGAAGAAATTATGAATGTTTAAAATTTATCCAGTTTCCGGCGAGTTTTCCAGTTTTCTCTCGGATCAGTCAACTTTGAGACTGTTTTCCGGCCATCTCTGGCAGCCATTGGGCTTCCAAATAGGTATAATCTTATTATACACTTTTCTATCTTCATTTTGATATATTATGGGTCGAATTTGGTTAAGAAACGATTGAGTTACGAAGCTTTGAAAATTACCAACTTTCAGCCAAGAGCTCAGGGACACTTAACTGAGTTTTTAAGCGAAGGACCAAAATGATGGATGGTGGACAATCTCAGGGACCATTTCTATTGATTTGAAATCTCAGGGACCAAAATGATGTGTTATGCAAATCTCAGGGACCATTCTAGCGATTTAGCCTAAAATATTTAAATGCACATGTATTTGTAAGTGTAGTGTGTCACTGATATGGGAAGACAACCGTTTAAATAATAAAACTTTGTGTGATGTGCTTTGCCACGTTTTTTTATAGAAATCATGTGACAAGTATCACAAAACAATAACATAATAAATAAAAAATTTGAGAAAACATAATGATGGGTTGCTTTTATTCATGGCCAACAATTTCGGAGGGGAATAATAAAGACTTAATAATAAAATAATAACTTATCTTCTCATGAGTTTTTCCAGACGATGGGATTGTTTATTGGCCTGTTGATGAAGCTTTTGCAGGTTGCAGAAGCTCGAAAAAAAAAGAAAAAAGAGTTGCAGAAAGCCTTCGTGTGTGGTTGACTTGGGTGCCATTTGTGATCTGCAAGCTTCGAGGGTCTGGGTAATCGGGCCTTGCTAATAGTAGAATGTTTGGGTTTGTTCTTGAAAATTGGGTTTTGCCGTGACTGTGCAAGGCTTTGGTGCTTGGAAGCTTAACCTTGTGGCTATTGGGGTTCAAAAGTCTGGAGGTGATTCAAGTTTTTGTAGCACCTTCACTATTGGTGAATTTCTTGTACTTTTGTCCACCATTAAATTTGGAACTTTGACTTGCTATCTAATCTATTATAATATGTTTGGAAACATATATATAATTGCATGTCTATGTATGATAAGAACCTTGTGGATGTAAAACAGAGGATGTTTATGTTTACACGTCTGTTTTTGTACAGATTCAGGAGAATCTTGGGTTTTGTGTTTTTTTTTTTAAGTTTATTTGCAGTAAGGTTTGTGTTGGGAAAATAGTTTAATAGGTACGGTTTGTTTTTGGGACACAAAACTTGATTTAGCTTCATACTATCTTGATCAAGAGTGTGAAGCTTTTACATGTTTTAGTGTTGAAGTTTTGTAGTGAAGCTTTGTAGGTGAAGCTTTGTAGGTGAAGCTTTGTAGGTGAAGCTTTGTAGGTGAAGCTTTGATGTTGAAGCTTTGTAGGTGAAGCTTTGATGTTGAAGCTTTGTGGGTGAAGCTTTGATGATGAAGCTTTGTGGGGTACCATAAATTGGCTTTGCTTCACACTATCTTGATCAAGTGTGTGTGAGGCTTTTGACATTTGTAGTTGTCCTCCATTTGTTGAAGCTTTTGTTGGCACCATAAATTGGTTTTGCTTCAC
>JAOTRO020202931.1:0-17620 GCA_028566515.2 Pyracantha coccinea
TATGAAAGTGAAATGTTTTAAAGATGTTGTATGGGGTTGTAATAGACCTTAAACCTGAGGGGCTACTATGTAATTTACCCTTGTTTATTTAAAAAAAAATAGTCAAAAACTAATAGAGAAGAATTTCTGCCGTGGTTGGGTCCATACTAAATGTGTGAAGTCTAACAAACAACCAATTAGAACACAATACCTAATATAGTTATTTAATTAAATATTTTTTAATTTTTGCGGTGCAGTTCGGTTTCGATTCGGTTCCAAAAGGCCAAAACTGAAACCAAACCGTTTTCCTTCATTGCGGTTCAGTTTCAAACCGAAACCACTTCAAAACCGCAAAACCAAATTGTTAATTGTTGTTCGATTTGGTTCATGCTTCCGCTTCGATTTTTTCAGTTTCACCCACCTTATGTGTGTGTGTATAAAACGATTATAATAATAATCTTTAAAAAATAATTAATAACTGTTAAGTACAACAAAATTAAAAACAAACACACTCTTGTATATAGACACTTATACCATACATTCTCCTACATGACGAGTTTGATATCAATTGATTATGATTGACTCATTAGGTGACTTAGCCCAAATTTCCTCGTTCCAACACTATTTTCACATGTTTATTACCTATCCAATGTGTAATAAATGTTAAGTACAATCACATTTAAACATAGACTGAATTTTTAATTTTTTTCCAATACACCAACTAGGGTGATTTTCGAATGGGTTGCATTACATCATAAACAAGGTTTCTAACTCCCATTTAAAGGAAAATTTGAATTTTCAAATTTAGAAATTCGGAACATTTGGAAATTTAAATTTGTGGAGTCTTTGTAATATTCTGATTTTCATACAATCTTTCAGAAATTATTGGATTCGGAATGAATGTTTTTTATAGATGAATTATAATCTTTATATGTCTAGTCAGATCAGGCTTCTGTTGTTCTTCGTAAGGCATGTGGACTTTGCCCATCATTATGGAATCCAACAGGGTATATGATGGCATCGTTGGTCCCTTTAGGCAGGTTAGTTCAATTCGGAGTCGTTGAGTCCGAGATCAGATTTCTGAGGCACTTGTAGCCTTACTTTGGGCTAGGAAAATTCATAGTCCACAAATGCCCCTAGTTATGCTTTGGAAAGGGCATCATTTTAAGGATGTATAGTTACTTATGGGACCATGATTTTTCAGGGCCGAAGTAAGGCGGATCAGAATACAAGTACCTCAGAATTCTAGTCATGGACTCGATAGCTCCAAGCGAAGCTAGGTTAACAGAGCAATGGTACCACCATCATCCTGTTCCAGAGCAGTGCACGAAGTCCGAACAACTTCGCTAAGATTGATCATGCTTGTTTGTACCATACTTGACCAATCCTAAAACTACCAAGCACTGGTTAACTTCATATCTTCGAGGGCCCACTGAAGGGTTCAGGCTGAGGCACCCCTGCCAAAGCACAAGAGTTTCCTTCCACCCAGGAGGCCAATCATAGCACGACACATGTCAACGTCAGAATAAAGCTTATAGAGTCCCATATCGACCGTGGACGAAAGCTGAAGAGTCTCCCCAACTATAAAAGAAGATCATTCTCCTACAATTAACCCATAATGACACCAGTCATTAGAACCCACTAATGATAATTATGCTTAAACTTATGTATTTGTGTAAACCCTTCATTATTAATGAAAACTCCTCTACTCTGTTGACGTAACCACGTACATCTTTTTTTTGCTTCCCTATCTCTATCTCTTTACATATTATCCTCACAAGATGACTAGAGCAACTAAGTGAGGGTCACAAACTTGACACTTTATTTGTTCCAAAGTTTTCATTGATTTTGTGCATCAACATTTGGCGCTGTTTTTGGGAACGACACTTATTTCTACTCTCTCCAGCTTTGTCAAGCTAGTTTCCATCATTCGTACACTCTCTAACATGGGAAGCAAAGGAAGCCACAACACGCAGAATGACACCTTATTCGTGTTCAATGTGAGACAGCAAAGGAAGGAAAGAAAGAAGTTTGCTTTTCAGGCTAAGGTCAAGGTCTTGTCCCTCAAAGGCTTGTCGTTCATTTCCTGGATTAGGGGCTAACCTACGTTGTGGTAAGGACTAAGCCCTTCGATGACCTTTGGGTCTTTGATCCTTAAGCTTATATGGATGGGGTTTTCTCGACGCTGCCTCAAGAAGTCTCGGTAGTCGCAATAAACAGCCTTCGATCCTTCATTTCCTTTTGCAAGGAGGTGCCTCCCTCCACTTCTCCTGTTTCGGGTTGAAGCAGCTGGGTTGAGAGAAGTCTTGCGTTGACCAACACATTGATGGGTAGTTCGCTCCTCATTAGAAGTATCCATGTTGAAGACCGGTGACCCTCCATGTTGGAGGGGCACCCATGTGATGGTAAACATTCACATGGATGATAGGCTCGTGAAATTGAGTCTGCCTACCCTCATGGAGCATCTTGAAGAGTTTCTCTTATTGTTCTTGGATGATCTCATTCTTGATTGCTATCTTGTTGTTCTGAGCCTCAAAGGCCAAGATACCTAACTGGAATTAGCCAAGGCCAGACCCTCTAACAAGGAAGATCCTTTGCACCTCTCTATAAAGAAAAGCGAAACATAAGCTTGACTTACAATCGTATACTGGGAGGGAAGATCCAATTGAGCATATCCATTTCTTTGAATCCACCATGGCATACCCAAGACACAATGATGAAGAAGGAAGTTTCATTTTCCCTTCAATTCTTTATGATGAAGCTCTCAATTGGTAATATTGTCTTCAACCTAATACTGTAGATTCCTTCACTAAGCTAAGAAGACTTTTCGTGGCTCAACACATCTTCTAAGCTGATCGGTTACACTTCGTTGATGAGTTATACACCATTCGTCAGAAATCGAACGAGTTATTGTGTGAATATATTGATCGCTTCAGCCACGAGTACTCTCGTTGTGCTGAGGCAGATGATAAAATAACACTCAGAGGCCTTCACGTAGGCATGCGTGAATGCTTCTTCAATGCGTGAATGCTTCTTCAAGTACATGATCAATGTTAACACTTGGAATACTTACTCTGAGGTGATGATGCAAGCTTACATTCATGCATTTGCTAAGGCAATGACATACCAAGGGAACCCTCATATGGTTAACCCCTGTCAACAAGTGGGGAGTGTAAGTCAAGTTCTACTAAGTCAAGAGGTTTTGGCCATGCAAACACCTATTTCATCATCTCCTACCTCACTTAGCTATTCGCTATGTCACCAAACATATTCGTCTCTTAGTAAAAGGAAAAATCTTTACTCTCAACTAGTATATTACAACAAAAGGGATAAAGGTTTACAGCAAAATGGATAAAGGTTCGTATCAAGACAACCAAGGGTGAACGTACCTTCAACTATTATGACCATGAGGGTCAAGCTTCACTCTTTCAAAGTGGGGGGACTAGGTGTTGAAGGAAATGCTATTATAAAAAGGCATACACCTTACAAATATTTTAATTCTCAACCGTTTGAGATCTTTTGTAACACAAGTCATTCGGCAAATATTTAATGAATAGGGAATTCAGACAACTTCGTCTAAGTCTTTTACATTCCAAGTACTGGAACACTTGGTCTACGTTGACCTACCTCTATACTCTAACTCAGAGCTTCAAAATGCGTACTTTGACACAAAGTAAGTGAAATTAAGTGTTACAGCCAACATGGTTCACATATCCAAAGCATGGATTCCTTCGTGCATAGCAAAACATTCATAAGCATCACTCATGTCAATCAACATAAACATCATACATTTCAACACATTTATACATAAGCCAATTGAGCTTCGAAGGGGTGTCAACATACTTTTTGTCATTCGGCACTTGCTACAATGTGCCTTGGCACATTGCCCTTAACATGCAACGGGGCGGGCTGGGCCGGTTATAGGAAATTTGAGTTTTGGAACCAAACCTAACCTGACTCGTTTAACACGGGCCAAATCGAGACGGGTCCACGGGTCCAATCCAATTTTTTTCCAGAAAAGTCGGATTCAATCAACAGCTTCATCAAACAGTCAGATTCAACAATTAACACATTCTCCAATTATCAAAATCACAAAAACTCAATACTGTGGACACACAATTTCATCAATCAGTTAAAAACAAATAAAATTTACAAATTTTTCGATCACAAAAAGTGTTCTTCCTTAACACCCTAACAGTGAACACACATATTGATAAACATGTCAGTATTGAGCCACCCTAATATTTTCCAATCTCATAATTCTCAACACTTGAAATCTAAAAATTCTCATAATTCCAATCTCATTTCAATAAAATAAAATATAAAAAAAACAAAATGCAAAGCTTCAAAATTAGAAAACTAATCAATATATTCCATCATTAGACAATTAGAAATTATTAGGTCCACACCCCCAAAATTCCTATATCTAGAAAACCCTAAATCCTATATCTTTAACAATCAATACCTTAAAATTGAAGACTTTGAACATAATAGCAGAGTGGTGGTCAGATTTGAGAAGATATGATGGTGGTGGTTGGAGTAAGAAGAGAGAAAGACCTCGAGGTCGTGTCTCGAGTTGGGTAAATTGGAGGACATAGTTGACAGAGGAAAGACCAAGAGATGAGGGACGGACGAAAGGAGTACTGCGTAGCCGCAACCGTTACGAATCCGAGTCAAGAGACAAGTTTGATACTTCGATTTGAGTCTTCGAGGAATTGAGAAAGGCGGAGAGACTCAAAGAGAATAAAAACAGTGGAGAGAGAGTGATCTGATGTTTAAAAAATACACGGTGAAGATTTAATCTCATATAATGGACAATTGAATCGGTCCGAGCAGGGGGCCCGTTTTCTAATATATTAGGATCCGCCTCGCTCTGCTTATTATAGAGCCCCAGCCTGCCCCGCCCCTCCGTTTTGAGTTTACAATATTTGGACCTGCCTTGTACCCGCCCTAAACTGCATGGACTAGCCTCGACCTGTAGGTACAAGTCCCGTTTGCCCACCCCTAGAAAAAAGTGCTTTATAGTTTAGAAGGTTATTCTGCAATCTCCTCTCTTCCTTGGGTAAAAGAGGGATCGTGTTGAAGGTGTTTATGTAGTGAGGATGTGATGCATATAACCTACAACACTTGTAGGAATCCCACCACTCTTTTTTTGTCCCAACTTCAATGTTGCTTCCAAATTGTGGGAAGAAAAAAGTCTTCCCATCTTTTAGCTTATCAACTCCTTCTACTTCATTTCCAACATATAGGTAAGTGTGTTGTCAAATATCACACCCCTACCACAAACTATGCTAGCAACCAAATGCAAAGTATTTGAATAAATGCGCGTGGTTAACATAGTTGATATAACTTCTCAGTGATGTATGTCTGAACTTATTGATCATGTTGTACACATTTTTTAACACTTGTTGCATACAACTACATACAAAATGAAAAAAAAACTAAACATTAGTGATAGATACACAAACTTATATACAAGGTTACATATCATTAAGTACCCAAACAAAACCTCAATAAAAACTCTATTACTTTTGTAATATTATTATTCATCATTTAGAGTTGACATGGGTTTTTGGTTTGGGAAATTGCTAAAGACCTTTGTAGGTTTCCCTTTCATTGTACATGGTATCTGCGGGTTTGGAGGGAATCGAAGGTGACAATAAAGGTCAAATTTTCGGTTTTGGAGGGAATCCAAGGTGACAATAAAGGTCACATCTTATAAAATCCACATACTATGCACACCTCAAGTAGGTTAGGACAAGACATGAAGGTGAGGTGATCTACAACATATCTACAACACATTTACCTTGTCTTATCACTAAGGTTATGAAGCCAACCAATCCATTTAACAAGTAACTATGGAACCCAAAAATTGCTAAGCAATTAATACTTGTTAGTTTGGAATTTATACTAAGATGAGGTTGGTGCATTTTCCCACATAAGAAACTTTAAAAAATGTGGTATGTCTCATCCTTTTTGGTGCCAAGTGCTGAAGAGAATCCCTAGGCCGATTTCACGTAGTCCTTTATCACAAGTTGTTCCTAAAAAAAAAAGGGGGAATGTGTCCCACTTTTGTGCTATGTAGAGCCATTTATCCCTTTTATTCGAGGCCAACATAACAAGTTTAAAAGAGAAGTTGGCAATATTTTTTCTCTCCTCGGTGAAAGCTTTTCTCTCCTCTGTGAGAGCCCCTCCTCTGTGTGGGTTGATCCTTCCATGTCCCTCCCTCTCTGTATTTGAAGGCTAGACCCTTAATCCGCTCTCCCACCAACCCGAGTTATTGCCTACCCAGCCTTTATTTCCCCCACCAAACCTCCAGATCCCTTTCCTTCTCTCCTTTCAATCACATCTTTTACCTCTTTAATTTCGTCCACTTTCCCAAATCATCCATTTCTGAATCCTTTTATTGCTTACCCTCATTTCTGAGCGGCTACCTGCTACAATCCCACGGATCCCCCTTCACTTTTTCTATTCTCGCTATCAATTAACTCCTCCCCAACTACCTCTGGATCTAAATTTTGGCGATTCTAGTTGCAAATCTGTTTGTTCTGGTTTCTTCTTCGTCCAGTCAGGCTCATTCCTCGGAGTGGTCAGATTTGGGTCAGATGATAGAGGACGGGATGGCAAGAAGCAAAGGGAAGGGAAAAACAGCATCGACGCATCAAGGCATAAGGAAAGACAAGAAGGATGGGAGACTCAATGCTCAAAGGTGCGGCTACAGGAAAAAAGTCAAATACTCCAACTGTGGTATTAAATGTCGACAGAAACTCCTTCGGTTGCTGGTTAAAACACTACAGAAGGCAATCTACACAGACTACACTCAAAGGGGCATTAATGACGAGGTATGGCTCGTCATAAAGATACAAACTTTCATTATTATGATTGTTTTCCTCATGTACTATCAATTTCAATTAACAAGCTGTGACGAGGAAAAAAGGATACAGGATAAACAAAGAGAGAAACGAGTTAGAGATCTACCAGACTTTTTTCAGAACATCTGGAATCATACAGTTTGGGAAGTAGAAACTATCTGGGATCAAATGGCAGCTACGGATGTAGAAGAACTCGTGGTCCATCTAGAAAGAAAAATGGATCTATCTACTATGGAGCAAGGAGTCAAACTGGTGGGTAAAGTTCTGGTTAATAAAACCTTGAACAAATGGGGAGTAAGGAATATCCTGAGATCCTCATGGAAGAAGTGGGGTGAAGTTGAAGTAAAATGGGTCAAAGACAACACCTTCATTATTATAGTCCAGGACGAAAGCACTGCACTTCAGATTTTAAACCAAGTCTCGTGGGCTGTTATGAAGCAGAACTTCTCTGTTAAAAGATGGGTTCAAGAGTCAGCTTTAGAGGAAATCAACATGAACATTGTTCCATTTTGGGTGCAAATAAGGGGTGTTCCGCCTTATCTCAACTCTCAAGAAAATGTTAGACGTTTGGCTGCAAAGATTGGGGAGTTTGAAGACTTTGAGGACCCAGCTAAGGCAAGGGGTTTTTTAAGAGTCAAGGTGGCAGTCAATACTTTGAACCCGTTGACCATAGGTTGCTGGATTCCGAGGGAGAATGACAAGGAGACATGGATCGAGTTTCGGTTCGAAAGATTACAGGATTTCTGTTACAAATGCGGAAGAATCGGACATTCAAATATGGAGTGTTCTTTTGAAGCTATGAAGGGGGGTATGGCAGGGTATGGTGGGTGGACTAAGGCTGCTCCGGTACGGGACTTCATTAACACTCCAAGACCTATGGCGATAACTATGGGAGAGCACAGACAAGCTGGAGCATCAAGAGTTGGCTCCAGGAAGGCGAGTCAAGATGCCAGGAAGGATAATGCTGGGGAACCAAGTATAAGGAATGCGTCGAATGATAGAGATATCAACCCATCGGTCCGGATTTAGGTTAATGACAAAGGTCCAAGGAGATGGCATAGACTCCAACGAAGGTATGAGTGTATAAACTTTACAACGGTACAATGGATATTGGAAGGATCGGGGATAAGGGCTCAACAAAGGCTTGTGATGGGCCTTGAACCAATGGAGTCAAGAACGGAGCACACTCGAAACTCAACTGTTATGATTGAAGAGATACAGGAGGAGGTTTCAGCTATTCCTGCAGGTGAGGCGATAGGTCAGAGTGGTCATACTCTACAAATAGAAGGGGCTGGAAACGTTAATAAGAGGGATCTATATGTTATGGGTATGGTTTTGGGAAGCTCTCCTCAGAAGAAAAATAGAAAATCGGGATCCTTTTCCCGATGTGGTGGCGGCTAGCCTTCAACAGCCGCACGATCAACATGATACACCTATTCTGGAACTGCCGTGGGCTGGGGTCGGACACGGTAGTTAGAGCCCTTCATGGGTTGATCAGGAAATACAGACCCGTTATGATCTTTTTATCAGAAACAAAAATGAAAGATCATAAAATTATAGGTGTGAGAAGAAGGATGGGGTATAGTAATGGTTTCGATGTTGCTCCAATTGGAAGGGCAGAAGGTCTTAGCCTCTGGTGGGATGAGTCGGTCCATGTGAGTATTAATGATTGTTCCAAACATTTCATTGATGCCCAATGTAGCCTGGTTGATTCTCAGATTGTCTTCAGGTTCACCGGAGTTTATGGGACTTCTTACCGTGCAGAGAAAGTGGAGTTTTGGGGGAGAATGATTCAAAAGTTTGCTCCGGACGACACCCCGTGGATTTGTGGCGGTGACTTCAATGAATTCTTGTGGGACCATGAGAAGTCGGGTGGTGCTGAAGTGAGATATAACCGGACCAGATATTTGGAAGAGTTTTTGAGCAAGATGGAAATGGCGGATTTGGGCTTTAACGGCCCAAAATTCACGTGGCGTGGGATGAGAAAAGGGCAGTTAGTGGAGGCTCGGTTAGACCGGGGGCTGGTGAATGAGAGTTGGCAAACCTTGTGGCCTAATTCTATGGCTACAAATGGTACAGCTATTGGGTCAGATCATAATCCAGTTATCATTACCTGCGATCCGAATGTTAGTAGAAGGAAGAAGATTTTCAGATTTGAAGCTCACTGGGCTAAAGATACTGATTGTAAAGAAATTGTGAAAAGGGTGTGGGAGAAATCTTTTCATGGTAGCTCTATAGAGAGATGGAACCTAAAAATCAATGAGACCCGCACCAGCCTCTCTAGGTGGAGTAGACAAAAATTTAATGAATGATCCGGGCAGATACAGGGGATGATGCACCAGCTGGAGCGGCTCCAACACGACTGGAGGAGTAACTCCCAGGAAATTAAAAAGCTTTCTAATAGGGTTGATAGATTAAGGCGTCAGGAAGAGAGTATTTGGCAACAAAAGTCTAGAGTGCAATGGCTAAGGGAAGGAGATGCGAATACAAAGTTTTTCCATCTGTCTACCCTTCACAGAAGAAGGAGAAATCAGGTAACATTACTTAAAAATGGGAATGGGGACTGGGTGGATAACCCTTCTCAAGTCCGGCGCCTAATTGATGAGCATTTTGTGGATCTCTTTACTTCTTCGGGCCACAGGGATTGAGGGACTATTCTTCACTGTGTAACCTCTAAGGTCTCTGAGGAGATGAATGCTTCGTTATCGAATCCGGCCTCTGTGGATGAGATAAAAAATGCTGCTTTGAAAATGGGAGGTCTTAAAGCTCCGGGTCCGGATGGATTTCAGGGGATATTCTACCAGTCTCAATGGGACATAATTGCTACTGATGTCAATAAGTTGATTGAGGAATTATTGAGCGATTCTTTTCAGCCTTTGCGAATTAATGCTACTCACTTGGCTTTAATTCCCAAGGTTCATCATCCTGAGTCCGTTTCTCAGTTTCGCCCCATAAGTCTCTGCAACTATTCCTACAAAATTCTATCCAAGGTTTTGGCCAACAGGTTGAAGAAGCTACTTCCAAAGCTGATCTCTTCAACTCAAAATGCTTTTGTTGAGGGAAGACAAATTCAAGATAATATTGGCATTGCGCATGAAATTTTCCATTTCTTTAAAAATAGAAAGACGAAAGGCAAGTTCGAGTTGGGAATCAAATTGGATATGCATAAGGCGTATGACCGGGTGGAGTGGGATTTTTTAATGGCAGTTATGGAGAAGATGGGTTTTGATAGTAGATAGAGGAATTTAATTATGGGTTGTATATCAACGGTGAATTTCGCCATCCTCTTAAATGGGCAACCTGGATCCAAATTTGTCCCTTCTAGAGGACTTAGACAGGGTGATCCTCTCTCCCCTTATTTATTCTTGCTGGTCAGTGAAGTTTTATCACTCCTTATTCAAAAGGAGAGTGATAGGGGAGGATTGTGGGGGTTCAAATAGATAGGGCTGGTCCTAAGATTTCTCATATCCTCTTTGCGGATGATACTCTAATTTTCCTCAAGGCGGAGTCGGAAAACTGCATGAATTTATCTCAGGTTATTGAGAAGTACTGTGTGGCTTCTGGGCAACAGGTTAATAAGTCCAAGTCCAGTGTTTATTTTGGGGGGAATGTACCGGAACAGTTATCAATTCATTTGGCTTATATTCTTGGGATGGAGAGAGTTGGGGACCCCGTAATTTATTTGGGTGTGCCGGCCATCTGGGGTAGATAAAAAAAAAGTGGACTCACTTACGTGAAGGAAAGGCTTCTGGGAAAGATTCAAGGGTGGAAACGCTCTACTCTTTCACAAGCGGGGCGTGAAGTCCTTATTAAGGCGGTGGTGCAGGCTATCCCGGCGTATCCCATGAATCTATTCAAATTTCCCTCGACTTTTTGTAAAGAGTTAGATTCATTGATCTCTAAATTTTGGTGGGGCCAAAAGGAAGGGGAGAATCGGATCCACTGGGTGTCAAGGGAGCAATTGGGGCACTCAAAAGAGGACGGTGGTCTAGGCTTGAGGTGCTTTACGGAATTCAACGATGCTCTATTGGCAAAGAGTGTTGGTGATTAGTGATGGAACCAAACTCCTTATGGGCATCGGTCCTTAAAGCTCGTTACTTTCCCAATTGCTCATTCTTCGATGCCAAGAGGGGTGGAAGAGCATCTTGGGCATGGTCAAGCCTCCTTGTAGGTAGAGATATCCTTAGTGAAGGTGCACATTGGCAAATTATGAATGGTAAGGATGTTCGGGTTTGGGTTGATAGATGACTGCCTTCTATTCCTTTGGGCCGCCCATCTCCCTTGGGCACGGTGCCAGTTTCTTTAAATTTGCGGGTCAACTCTTTGCTTGGCTCTGAAAGTGGGAGGTGGGATATCGAGTTCCTTAAACCTTTTGTTGTAGAGGAGGAGTTCAAGGCAATTTCTGAGACTTATACGGGTGACCCGACATTGATGGACAGATTGGTGTGGCCTTTTGAGAAGAAGGGAATTTATTCAGTCAAGTCTGGATACCATTGGGCGATGGCTAAGAAACGGCAACTAGGGAATGCTAATATTCATCGTGCTGCTCTCATCCCAAGACATATTTGGAAGTGTGTGTGGAAGCTTGAGGTACCGCCAAAAATTAGATGTTTTATGTGGAAAACCCTCCAGGAGGCAGTGGCTACGAACGCAAATCTCTTTAAGCGTCGGTCTTCTTCATCTCCTATCTGCCCTCTTTGCAATGCATTGGAAGAATCATTGGTACACCTTTTTCTTCAATGCCCATGGGTGGAGGAGGTTTGGCATGGGGGTATGTTGACAAGAGGCCTTCGAAGGGATGGTGTTACCTCCTGGCCGACCTGGCTGGAGGACATATTGAACTCGGCTGCTAATCAAAGTTTTGAAATGAGCAGTTTGTTGTCTTACGTCGCTATGACCTGCTGGCATATTTGGAAGGCAAGATGCAATTTCATTTACAACCAACAGCGCATATCCTCAAGACTTGTTGCTGCTACCGTTACCCAATCGGTGGCTGCCTTCAAGGAGAGTATTCTGGCCCCGACCATCGACCGGTCTCTCCTTGCTCCTAGTTCGGTTCCTGTTGTCAATTGGTCTCCTCCCTGCTTGGGTTTCATTAAAATAAATGTGGATGCCAGTTGGCTAAGGAGTTCGGGCTCAGGTTTTGTGGGTGTGGTGGCTCGGGATGAGTTAGGAAGGTTTAGGGCAGCGGGTAGGCATGTGGTGAAGGCTCCCTCTGTGGCTGTGGCGGAAGCCTTAGCTGTGCTGCAAGGATGTATGATTGGGAAAAATATGGGATGGAATCATATCATTGTGGAATCGGACTCTCTGAAAACTATTTCCTGTCTCACAGATTTTTCTACATTGGGTAGTTGGGAAGCTTTCCCCATTCTTGCTAGGAGCATTGGGATAGGGACGGCTTTCAGTGACTGTCGCTGGTCTTGGGCTCCAAGATCGGCCAACATGGCTGCGGATTTTTTGGCATCGCGGCAAAGTAAGGAGGTATGTGATAAGGTTTGGGTCAACAGACCTCCATGCTCCTTGGTGCATGTTTTATGTAATGATGGGCTTCCGTGTCCCCCTTAATTTTTTCCTGGTAGTATGAGGAGTGACTCTCTTAGCACTTGGTGCGGAGTCGTTTGTACCTCCTCGTATTACTTCTTAGTTTCTGGCTTTGGATTTGCCTTGGTGTTGGCTTCTTGTTTCTTTGGCATTTTTGCCCGGATATTTTATATCTTGTTCTCCAAAAAAAAAAAAAACATAACAAGTTTTGGCGCCACTTTATAGCCTATTTTGCTAGGCAATTATGCATTAGTTCGCCTATTAAAACTACACTTTGACACTACTCACTCCACACATGCACATACACTGCAAACTTCATCATCTTAACAGCCTTTTTTAAAAAGAAGTCCAGTATGTCTGATTACGTGACACCCACCAGGAATCCAACGTGGAGAACCATATCACTAGAAAATTCGATTTGAATGCGGAAAACATTCGTCACTAGGGAACATGCATCATTCTTCAAGAGTCGGATGACTGAGATTGAAAAGCAGAAAAAGCTTTGTCAGGGAAAAGTTGAGTGGTTGTAGGAAATCGAGCACGAGCATAGATTCTGAGCTCGACGGAACCGCATAAAAGTCTGAAACTTAAGCATTGTTTGTATGAGGACAATGTTAGGCGGTTCAAGGTGTCCGGTGAGTTGGAGATGAAGAAGAAGGTGTACGAAGCCGGTGTTGAGTTCTTTTCGGTGTACGCCTACCTTCACAAGGAGAGCATGACCAACACATATTGACTTGATATCAACGTTACCAGCAAGCACAACCTCATTCGTAGGCGCTTGTTCTAGGCGAGGCATTGGCGTAGCGAGGAAAAGTTTGATGTTTTTGTACTTCAATGATACTCTGTTCTACTACCTTTTTTTTGTAAACTGTAAAGGTCCCTTTTTGTGTAGTCTTACACCGTTGAAACTTACATAGACCTTTTGAACTTGCTGCACCATTGTCCTTGTTAATTTGGGACCTTGGCGCATCAAGATAATACTTTTGTTCACTTTGATGTAATATTCGAATACCCGCTCCTTGTAATGACATGGGATTAATGACTACTTCAATTTCACTCTTGTTCACCATTTAGTGTAAGTAAAAGCCAATGTATGCTTTTCAGCTATGCTTAAATGAACATAACAAAATATCAAAAGTTTACTTACTCCAATTCAAAAGCCTTGTATTAAGATAATTAATTTGGAATTCTGGACCAATTGTACATATCATGTACATGACATGTGCATATGGAGATTTGAAATAGTAAATTTTCAAAAATTTTCCTAGCTGGGAAATTCAAAATGGGCCAAAATTTGGGTGGCATTTTTGAGTTTTGGGATAGGTACGAAATATGTGGTTGTCGTTTGATTTTGTATCTGTAAAAGACAACACAATACACCCCATTTCCTCATCCCTCAAACAAAGAAATCCATAACCACACCCAAGCAATGAAATCTTCATCTTCTTGTTCCCTCTCTTGCACCCCTCCCCCCTCCCCCCAAAAATCTTCTTCTTCTTGTTCCTACTACGAAGACATAGGTTCGTGGGATCCATATGAGCTTGAAACAATTGTAAGGAGGATTACTAAGCATGAGGAAAATTATGCAAAGAACCTCACATCTTTGAAGCGAAAATTGAAAATGGCTTGTCGACCCATGAAGATGATCGCGACAAAAGGGATTGAGAAGTTCATGTCATTCGATACGTACATTGATGTAATGGGCGAGCAATACAACCAAGGCTATCAGTTGGGACTTTGTGAGGGGTTCAAGATATATCGCCGTTATGCGATGAAAGTGGATGTGGACGGGAAGTGGGCGACTGTTAACTACTACAAGGCACTTGCCTTTAGGGCCACTTGCTAGATTGTTCTACGGTTGTTTCGTGTTAGGGATAATTTGAACTCTTTTGTGCGTCCTTCAAATTTTCTTATATTTTGACATTTCGTGTATGGATTGTTTGTTATAAGGACCCCTTCAATGTTATCTATGTTATTTATTATTGGGAAATGAGCCATTTGCTTAATCATAGGACCAAAATAGGACTTTTGGGACATGCACAAAGCATGCACACTACATGCTCAGCACAAGCACATGCATTAGTTTAGATAATGCACATGATTTCCTCCCACAAGCTAGGTTGAAGAGATTTCTGGGGTAAAAATAAAGAAACATAGCTGCATAATCTAAATCTTTAGATAATTCCATGTGTGGATTGTTATAAAAAGGACCTTATTGGGAAATAAACCATTTGCTTAATCATAGGACCAAAGCATGCACAGAACATGCACATGACATGCACAAAGCATGCACAGAACATGCTCACTACATGCTCAACACAAGACATGCACATTGCATATTGAAATTACTGAAATTACTAAAATTATTAAAATTAAGATAACATTTATATGGCAAGACAAACACCGATCCACTATGTATTAAATTTGCATTGCATTTAAGTGAATAAACCACAAAGTGTACAAATTGTTTGGTTATAACAAGAAAAACTTCAAGCTAACTTGACGACATGTTTTGCGTTGTTATAACAAGAAAAGCTAGTCAAATAAATGTTGCTTGCATATGACTTCACAGATATGCACTACCTCGACTGAACTCAATCGCAAGCTTCAGTCTAAGAAACCCCGTGTTCTTCGGAACAACATCGTGGATGGCCAAGCAGGTGGATAGGTAGTAAGCAAATTTAAATAATAAAACTCCGCAGTCCGCCTTACCACATAACAACAAGTGCACGTTACAACACACAATATTTAAGACATTTAAAATGAAATTAAAAATAAGTCAGAAAAGAACGTAACCATTGTCTTGCTACTCGCATTTGATTACATGATCAATGCTAAACGGTTTATCCATCGATTTATGGGTTAGGCTCAAATCAGGTCACGCCTTGTCAAATCCAGTCACCTTCTAAAGACTGAGAATTTCAAAATAGAGATGTACAAGCTATTCCTTCATTTTTACCCATCCTGACCTTGAGAAATGTGAATCATAAATTGTGATGGTGTGACGTACGAGATGGACATGTGCCAACAGCCAGTGGTGACCGATCATGTGAAATGGAATGAATACTTCATCAACATCCTCCCATGCACTCGTGTGTGGTGTCATGCCTGACATTAATCAAGTGCCTTTGAAGGCATAGAAACCGAAGCTTATTTTCCCTGTCTTCCCTTGGCCTTAACATTTGTTTTGGCATTCTCAAAATTCACAGCTTCCTTTTTCATTTTTTCCAGCACCGATGCATTGCAACAAAATTAAAGATTTTCTCACATAAAACAAAATTAAAGGACATGTCTGTCTATTTGTAAACGACAACGAATTCATATTACATACATAATAAGTAAATGAAATTGAGGGTAAGAATAATAACATAAAACTTACCTAAAAAAAAAAAAACACAGGTTGTTATTCCAGGTACAAAAAAAAAACACAGGTTGTTATTCCAATTTGGACAGTTGTTGAATATTCATTTATTTGAATCGCCACCGAAAGTGAATGTACCTCGAAAAATGCACCCAGTTCGTCATGACATCGACGAAAATCTCCACATCGGGCTTAGGGATAATCACATCGATGAAAATTTATGGTTCTAATTAACCTCAAATGTCCACTAAAACTAGCAATCCAATATACCAAATTGAAGCACAGAGAACAAGGAATCAAAATATAACATTAGGGTTCTCGATGGCTCGAAAGTTGTCGGATCCCTCGCCAGAAAACTGGGCTAATTTCCAAGGGTGTTTTCTGCATCTAACTTCCTCCAAACCAAGTACAAGGGTTATAGACAGGACCAGATCGTCATTAAAAGGTGAATTTGAATGGTCCTGATGCTTACCTAGTTAGACAAAATCCGAGAACTTGGTAAAGTTCTGTTTCTCCGATTTGAGTGCAGGCGCGAAGGTTTGTTCAAGTTTCTGGGCTTGAGAAGAGAAAGAGGACGAGGTCGGGCTATCTTGGTGAGGGTTGCCGGAAGAAGTGGCGAGTGGTGGTGTTCTGGTGATTCACGGAGAATGAGGGAGAGTTAGAGAGAGACGAAAGAGATGAGAGAGGGGGAGAGTTCGCGAGAGTCCGAGAGTGCTAGGGAAGAATGGACACGGGGCAAGAGAGGGAGGAATGAGGCGTGGACCCCACGGCTACAAAAATTATTTAAATAATAATAATATCCACCCCCAATATCTAGAATAGTGAATTGACTAATTTGCTCATTGACTTCGTAATTTCGTAAAACCTCCATTGTAACTCTGATTTCGATTCTTGAGCCAACACGTTCAAATGTCGAGTACTACATGAATACGCTAAAAAAAGGGGTCATACGTCCACGATAAAATGGTCAACGAAAGTCAACATTCTCACTAGAGGCATTTTGGTCAATTTATACTTTTAGTATTTAATATCGTAAAATTAGGGACAATATCTAACAAAATGAGGCTAAAAGGAAAACTAAAACAACAAAACTATTTCAAGTTGTTTTCACTTTAAAATTTTTGTTTTCATTCGTTCATCTTTTATTTCTTTCCCTCTTTCCCATCACCCTTCTTCATGCTTATCTTTTCTCCATTAGTATACACTCTTCATATCTAAAGCACAAAAATTAAAAAGTAAAAAAAATGAAAAACTAAGATTATCAAATGATTCAAGTTTGATGTTTAGAATTGGGTTGGTACAACTCACTAAATTTAATGAATGTTGAATAAAATATGGATGTGAACTTACAGATTTTATCTAACTGAAGATAGAAGATGGAGAAATCTTGAAGAAAATCTACAATGCACCTGGCTCATTCATCTTTTATCTTCACTTGGACAAAATATGTAAGTTAACATCATATTTCTGTTCAACATTCATTGAATGTAGTAGTTTGTTCAAGTCAAGCCAATTCTAGACATCATGCTCCCTGGATGCTCCTTCTAAAAAAAGTCGTTCTCATCCAATAATGGATTAAACTTGAATGTAAGAATGTCATACGTTGTTTTTACATTCAAGTGATGATTTATTTATTTGAATAACTGCATATGTTGAAGAAAATTTTCAACCACCAAAAGAATTCACCTATTGTAGTTAAAATAATGAATCTACATGGAAATGTAATTAGCAGATGTGACAGCCCGTCCCTGAATTATAAGTTTTAATAAATTTTAAAAAGCGAATTTACGAAAATGCCCTTTGAGGCATATACGTTGGTTTTTATTAACCGCCTTGTCATGTCACATAAGAATAATTTTCTTGGCAC
>JAOTRO020203023.1:0-17611 GCA_028566515.2 Pyracantha coccinea
CAATAGTGCTCACAACACCTTTAAAGCAGGTGTAAAAAAAAACAAAAGGCATTCGAAGGGAAGTGATCTCTTTTCCCCCACTTTCGATCGTTACCACAACCTTAAACACGATTAAGCCATGCATAAACATGATTCGAAGCACTTTCTGTATATTATTAACAAAATAGCTGGAGATAGGTTGGATGGACACGACTCTATATATTAAGCTCTTGGACTACATGGCTTTATAATTGGGAAAGAAATTATCTCTGGATCGCTTCCACTAAATCTACCAAATCAAAAGATCTAGAGTTTTAAAATTTAATTCAACAGTTAAAGTTATTATAACTTTTAAAGAAAACTCATATTTATAATTGTTTGATTAAATTTTAAAAACTTGAATCTTTTAATTTGACGAATTTGATGAAAATGATTTGGAGAAAATCCATTTGCCTATAATTGTATGGCTCTCGTAAAGCGATTTAACAACTAAAATTGGTAGGGGAAGACATGATTAGACTAAAGATCACTAGCCATGGGTCCTGCCCATTTGTCTGGGATCACGAGCCCTAACTGTGGTAGGGTTGCAGCACTACACTCCAAGGTCTTGCCCTTTAGGATCGGTAGATTCTCTTCGGATTTTTGAGTTCGGACTAAAAATGATGATTTTGATTCTTAATTTGTGCAAAATAAGTTTATAAAATAGATTAATAATGATCACAAAATTTAAAATAAATGATCCGAATATTCAATTCCATATACAAATTCAGACAAAATCTTAATTTCATAAGGGCTCATCAGTCAAAATATCCTTACACTTATTTGACAATTTACAAGTGTCGTAACAATTTTGAAGTGTCGAATAATGTAACAATTTGCGTGTTTTAGGTCAATTATTTGCATGTGCTTTGACCGCAAAATCATAATTGTGTAGGTTTTCTTCTGGTTCGAGTTTACAAGTACCAACGAAATATGTTTGGACCAAGAATATTGAAGTACTAGTGAATTTAAGTTAATAATGCATTATAAAAGTTTGTAAGTCATTACTTTTTAATTTTTTTTAAAATGGGACAATTGTAGCGAATTACCTTTATTCACTCATTTCATGTTTAGAAGAGGCTAATTGGGAATTGTATTCTATTCGTGGCCCTAATTAAGCAGATTACTTGAAAGTAGTTAAACAATAAATCTTTTGTTTGTGTTTTCTAAAAATTATGTAGTGCATTTTCAAGTCTATTCCTTGAATGTTTTTTGGTCCATATCTAACTAATTTATCTATAATCTCCGTACTTCTAAATCAGCATTGAAACATAGGGTAAATGATGCAAAACTTATTTATAGCTAACTATTTTGGTATGTTATTTATTTGTTGCTGTCTTGGTTGACTAACAGTAAATATGTGATTAGTTTGTATGAGATTGGATTGTTCAAGTGGGAGAGAAATTAATAGACAAAAAACTATAGTCATTTTTTTACATCTTATATTTACACTAAAAGATAAGAGAATAAATTGGTTTCGAACTTGTCATCTACAAAATTCAAACTTAAGACCTCTCTCTTTTAAGTGAAGAGAATATGTTATAATTGAGTTTTAGTCGATAATAATTTACAAATGATTAAACTAGTTTGCTGGATATAATTAAATGGTCTATGGGCTCGTTTGTAAGTGATTTTAAAATTACTAAAATTTATTTTAGAGAAAATGTGTTTTTGGGTTTCAAAAGCATTTACTAATGATTGGTTTTAAAAATATTTTTACTAAAAATGCTTCGAATAATTTTAAAAACATTTTCAAACGAGTATATTACTTTAAAATTGGAAAGGAAAAAAATCCAACCAAACATCATGAGTATGGGTATATATGTTGTGGTACCATATAATCATGAGGAATTACAGTCGGTACATTTACTTTACCAGGCCTGTCACATAGAGTAAAAAACATATGAATAAAGAAAAGAAAGAGGTTCTCTTTTGAGTAATATCAAGTACAGCAAGTTTCGAATCTTTGAGGCTTAAACATGATGGTAGCAATAGAGCTCATGCAATTGACAGGTGAGAAATGCTAAGGGATTATCTCATAAGTGATTATTTATGAATTTTTCGTTATCTCGTATTTTTTATATAGTACGAAAATTAACGTTAAGCTATAAACAGTTCATTTAAAAAAATCTACTCGGCATTTCACTTGCCAGATTGTGCTGCCATCTTATTATATTTGTGTAGCAGGTCGGACTCGGTTGCACTCTTGCATGGTTGTCAGATCGACCAGAATGATTACAACCAGAATGACTATACAAGAGTGTGATTGTTGGGGAATCGATAAGAGTGAAATTGTAGATTCACACAAGACCAAACAAACCAAAGCATTTTAAAGTTAAACCATCTGGGAACGAATTTGCAGCTCAAGCGATTAAAAGGCATAAAAATGTAGATTCACACAAGGCGAAGCAAACAAAGCACTTTAAAGCTAAACCATTTTGCAAAAAACTTGCATCTCAAGCAGTTAAAAGTGTGTACTTTTGCATTTGAGGTTATGTGGTGGAAACTCCCCAGTTGGCTTCTATCAACAAAGAGAAAGCTAAACCACCTCAGATGTGAAAGAAAAAAAAATGATGTTTCTGAGTATGAACCCTTCTTTTGCAACCACATGATTGCTTGTCCTCCTTAAAAGCCTAACCCGTGAAGAAAATCTTGTCCTCATTTCTTCTTTAGTTTCCCTTTTGTATAAGTAAAATTAAATATGAAAAACAGAAAAGAAATACCAATATTCTTGCTCTGTAAAAGATATTTTGAATGGTGACAACAAGCAGCCACCCAAGACACAAACCACAAAGTTACAAACAAAAAACAAACAAAAAATTAACCTTACTAAAATGCTTTATACTGCATAGGGTAGCTCACAAAATCGCTTTCGAACCCCAAAATTTGACTACAAATCTTCTCCAATAATTGGAGATCAAAAAATTATGAGGAGACAGTATATTTTATGGTATGAGAATCGGTGGGTTTGTAATTGTTGAATTTTACTGTTTTTAGCATGTGTGGTCTTTGAATTGTTTTAAAGATCATATTTGACGTTTTTTTTAGGGTGGTGCTATCTATAAACTTATTTTTATCTTTCACACTCTCTTTAATTATTTATGTTCTTTGTTATTTTTCAATTCATTTGATTTGACATTCAAAAACTAAAAAATGAGTGTGAAAAATAAATACGAGTGTGTGAATACTATCACCCTATTTTTAATGAAATTTCTCTTGATGAGCGGTTTGGCTTGACAAATTTTGGTTAAAAATATATATTACAAATTGAGTCTATCGTAGCACAATATAATAAAAAAAGAAATATAACAAGAATCAACAAGTCCGACCTCAACTTACTTTTGAAAGTGTCGAAATAACGTATACATTTCTTTCCTCTTCTTATATGGTTCAAATCATTGTAGGCTGCTTACTGACCAATACCTAGCTATGGTGTTGAACCCTGTGAAAGTGTTTAGCATTCGAATCCTTAAAAGCTATGGGGCACGATGATCTGCTTTCACTTTCGGATCATAGTTTTTGGAACTTTAGCTACTAGTTTATACTTTAACCCTAATCTTCCTCGAATGAACTTTAGCTTCTTCTCTATAGATTACGCATGCCTAAGCCGTCCAGCTCCTACGACAAGAATCTTGCACCATATAACCATTTTTTTTTTCAAACCAGTAGATCGGAAAAGATTGCAAAATCTTGTGTGAAATAAAGTCAAGCCCTAGTTTGTACTTGGGACTGGACTAGACTGGATTGGATTAATTGAACCATGCATTTTACTCGTTTGGGTATGAAATTTGAGGAGAGTGTAATTCTGGTAAAAGAAAAATGGAATAGGACTTTTACTGAGAAGTGGCCAAATAGGTAGCTGTTGAGTACCTTGAGTTCACAGCTGGTTGGGGAGTGTGACGTCAGTTTAGGTCGTCGCTCAGCTGGGAGTTGGGACCCCATGAAAGGGAGATGGGGCAGGCTCATTACGGGACAATTAAGTCAGGGACCAGAGAGAGTCTATATTTATGGACTGGTCATGGTTTGTTGTTGGTGGGTTGGGATAAAATTATGTCAGGTACAACCGTAGTTGGGTGACCAGTCACCTCTTTGATGCAGATACACACACACACTCTCTCTCTCTCTCTCTCTATGTTGGATTTGATGGGGGTAAAGTGAATTATTTGTTTTCAAACTTTTCACGCATTTTCCGATCGAAATTAACCGATCTCTTAGCACGATATACGATGAACGGACTTGATTGGTTGATTTTTTAGATTCTCAGAAAAAAGATCCGACGAGAATCCTTTTCCGCACCACAGGGATAGTGTTTATTTGGCAGCTGTAGCAGCTAGGAAGGATGCAAAAGTAAAGAGATGAAAGTATCACAAATTTGACTGAGGTTTGATATTTAAAAGTGGAGAAACTTTGGTAAGAATGTTTAATTAGAGGTGCTCTCTCAACGAGTAGGATCGGTGTGTAATCAGAGTTGGACTAATTAACTACGAGACTTCTTGTAAGAAGTCTCAATAGATGAGTAGAGGATGAGGATTGTGTTCATAATCAAGTTTTTTGCTTTAAAAAGCCTCATTCCTTGAGACGTTATTGGACGTCACTAGTTATAATTATTGTGTTTATCTTTTCCATTATAATCATGTGTTAATCTCATGATCGGTCATATGATGAAAAATAATTTTATACAACTAATGATACGTACGACAAGTTTTCTTTCTCATTTTTCTCCATACAATCATCTAATTTGAAGAATTTTTTTATCAATTTCTATCCTAATATCTTTGAGTCCAAGAACATAGCTAAAAAGTAGTTAAATACATGAAAGTAACAAAGGTAAAAAGTAGTTAAATACAAGAAAGTAATCACATTGATACCATGTTAAGATTTTAGGTCAAGTCAGCAATTCACAACTAATTACATCAATATTGTCTTAATATAATCACCTACGCAGCTTTGAAGTTGTGTGGGTTATATCACACCTCACACATCTGGAGTTGTCAAGCATGTAAACTGCCCAAATAGTAAATTGATAAGTTTGGGAAAATTTAGATGCACTAAACACAGAAAAATGAATGTACGGAAAAGGAGGAAGAAATCCAAGAAAAGATTCAAATCCCCAACAATAAGTATGGTCACAGTCATAGACACTCAGATTGCTTTTTCACTTTAGACTTCAAATCACGACTGAAGACCATCACTTTTGTCCCCCCCATTTGTTCTCGTAACCCAAACCTTTGAACATCTCCAAGTACCCCTTGTGTCTCAAATATTCCTCCCTTTGTCCATTTAACTTTGAAGTCACACAAGCATTCAAAAACTTTGAAGTCTATATAACCAAACACGATAAACACTAGAAAGTTCACTAGGCGGAAATAAAATCTTATCAACACATAACGGATGTATTATATTCATAGTTACGCGTTGCTTGTATTAATAAAAATGCGAGAGATTCGTTTTATGCACCATGGATACATAAGATAACTCCTATGATGCTCCGACCTCGCGATGCATTGTTTTATTATTGTTTATTTTGGGTAAAGATGCCTTCTAGTTTTAGTAATACAGTAACTTACTACTACAAAAGCGCTCCAACTAATGGTCTATTGATGAATAGAGTTTGGGCCAGCTGATGACCCAAAAGGCAATACAGAGACAAGAATGCCCACAACCCCAGAAAAAGAAATAAAGCCCATATTACACCCCTATCAAAATTTTCATGTACATATTCCATGAGTTAGATCAGTTGATAAGTCTGCTTATTCCCTTGCACAAGAGTTTGAATCCTCATTTTGTGGACGAAAGTAGCTTAGAATATTGCTTTGCCACAAAAAAAATTGTTCGACATTCATTTGTTGTACTCAATTGAATCCGAAAGTTGAATCATAGCAGATTTGATCTGGAATTTGTTACATCTCTCATTTAGGATGTCAATCTCTGTTTTATAGAACGTTTTGCCTGCAAATTCATCACTTGCTTCCCCACAATGGGATCTGTTGAAATTGACAATGGGCACCAATAAAACACCGTTCATTTTTCCCAACACTTCTGTGTAGCTCTTAACCCTAACCCACTTCTTGTTTGAACGATCAAATTGAAGAGCATACAACCAAGATACACATACTAACCAGTAAAGTTTCCTGTGGGACTCTTTAATTAAGTAAGAGTTACAGGATGAGTCCCCGTCTTATCTTTGCACTACGGCGTCTATCTTTTATGCTAGCCCAAAGCCTAAAAAAATAGGCTGGCACCCAAAAAATCTGTCCACCCCTAAAAATAAGTTGGCCCAAACTCCAAGCCAGTTTGTAGGCTGGTCCAAAATGGGCTGAGGTAGGAACCGGCCTATCTGGCGTCATTCTGACGCTAGCATGACGTCAGCAAACAACATATATTTTTTTGCACCAGACACTTGGGCGTGCGTTCTTAACAAGGTGACAAGTGTCGGGCCCGCGTTGCAGGCCCACTAAAGGGGCTCGGGATATGGGCCACGTGGCTTGGCTACGACCTTTGGATTTCCAACTGTTAAAAAAAAGTTTGAATTTTAAATCCAACAGCTAGTGATGTGGCAAAATCTAGGCCGTCCGATTCCTAGATCAACGGTCCATATTTTTTGGCAAGAAAAATGTCATAATTATTACCGTTGGCCACATATCCAATTTTGAGATGTTGGATTTCAATCTTTTTGAAATTCAACAGTCCATTTTAATCAACTTAATAAAAAAATATTAAAAATTGTTTAAAAATACAGAAAAAATAAAACAAAAGTTATTAAAGATTGGTTAAAGATCCTATCCGAAATTAAAAATAAAATAATTTTTTTATTATTTTATAAAAAAATTAATAATATTTTAATACAAATTGACTAGACTTTGGCCAGCTCATTTTTTAGAGGTGGATATGCATTTGACCAATTACTGTTTATTGGAGTCAAGTACTATTCATTTAGTTGGTTAAATGAACTTTGGGCCAACTCATTTTTTAGGGGTGGACATGCTCTTAGGAAGGAGAACAAGACCGTCGTCTCCCGGACTTGAAGTTCGGCACTGAGCGCATCCAAATAATTTGATCGAAAACTAGAAAGTAAGATTCCATCAAAATATATCAGATCATACATTTGTCTGTGACGAAGATTATTAGGTATGCAGATAGTACTCCATGTTCGCTTCCTGAGGTTACATGATCTTATGCTGTCATCACGTCCGAATACGATAAACATGACAACCATCAGCAAAAGTTGGAGCCTTCGTGAATGTGGTAGATGCTCATAAATCCTGGTGGCAGTTCGATAATCTTATTACAAAAAGGACTACAGAAAAACAAGATACATGAAGTCCCTGCGGTTGTTAATAAAGCAACCAACCGTATTTCGACGCACTAACTACCGCCTCAAGAAACAATTCTCTCATATCTTCTCTTATGATTTGTCCGGCGGAGTAAGTTTGTTTTGTAATATGCTTATGATTTTTCCGTTACGCTTGAACCAACCGTAGTTTACATACTATGGAAAAGCGTTTACAAGTCGACCTAGGACCGTATCAAGAACAGCTTGCCTCCAACTCTTACATGCCACACCGAAGCGAACCCCGTCGAAAAGGAGAGACTTTGAGCCACTAGGCGTAAGAGTTCAATGCAAAGATCAGTCAGACCATGAGCGCTTTGTCTTGATATATCTATGTCCTTCCATAATGTGTTCATACGATGGTTAAGTTTGTAACTTGCATTCTTCAAAATTTGAGATAAGATTAATTCAGAGTTGAACTCTTACCTTCCAGCAAGTCTAGAATATGCGTTTCACTTGGATTATCACATTGGCCTCATTGAGCTCTTGCCTTATGATTTCACATTCTTACACCTCTAATATTGGTTTTTGTATCTATCATTTCCTTTCTTTTGAGTAGAATGATAGTGTGTAGTGAGTTAAATAGTTAGTTGTTAGAAAAGATGGAAATCGGTGGGGATTGAACCTACACCAAAGTGCATAAGCATGATTGTTTTCTGCAACTGCAATAACTGCCATCTGCATGATTGCATCTATCATTTCCTTTCAGATTTTTGTCAATCACGGTTGAGCAAATATATAAAAATAACTCACTGACAGCACAAATTTAAAAATTGATGCGTACACACCGCAAAGTTTGATTAACATGTTAAATTGAAATGACTATTTTCCACAAAAGAATCAAAGCGTCTTCAGAATAGTAGTGCTAGGGAGTCACATTTTTGTACCACATCTTTTCTCTTCTTTTATCCCGGCATTTAATCATCCAAAACCAAAGATGAAAATTCAGGGTATGTTTGGGTGAAGGACTTCCTAATTTCAAGGTATTTTCATAAAAAGTTAGATGTGAGAGACTAGAAACTGCACTATATGAACATTACAAAGGCATGTAAGATAGATGTGTAAACAACTCCTGCCAAGTTATCATGTTTCAAATCTCTCTCATTTGCCTTTTACAAAGCTCATGTGGTGCATTCCTAATCTCTTGCATGTATTGTTTTGTAATCTATTTCTTCATAACTATGCCTAAATTCCTTGAAATTTGAAGTTTCACAACCAAATTAGATTTGATCCATATCTTTGAACCCAAGCGTACACAGCTAAAACTTTAAAGGGGTTTACTTTAGACATGAAAACTAAAATGATATCATTAAGTGATTAACTTATAACATGCTGTTCTTTCCATCTATCCCTCTCTGTTCTACCATACATACTATGCAAGAGACAAATGGTTCAAACTCATTGTATTGAACTGGAAAGTGATGATGGTAGGCTCGGAAGGATTACGGTTTACATGACAAACAACTTCATTAAGCTATGCTTCTGTCTAAACTGTGACAGGTATCTGTACTCAATAATGCACAGCTCACACATGAGGATATAGCAAGCTTGTGAAGTTGACAACAACAAAACCAATAAGCATGTGAAGATGACGAACCCTAAACCTTAAAATTACAAAATAGAAAACTGTTCTGAACTGTATTAAACTGCCAAATATAATGGTAGGCAACCGTGGAGCTGCAGAATGGTTTCTGTGGTTCCACGGGCATGACGAGGTTGGTTGCTTTGACCTAATGGACTCATGGCTCATTTGAGTTTAATTTAACTAATTTTCTGACTTTTCTAAATTACGGTTTGGCAAATCTGTAAAAGTAACTCTAAAAGCTCAAAATAAAAAATTTATATCAACATATGTTGCCAACCACGATATGAATGAAGATCTGATGGACAACCACCAAAGTGAGTTGGCCGAATAACTAGCAGACAGGAAGCATTTGTACTATGCTCGCCCACAGACACTTCATCACGTTATACTGGATATGAGTTTGGATTCCCTCGTTCCATACATCCAGGTGATGCGACACCAGTTGACAAGCTTCTCAACAGGTCCCTTGGTTTTGCAGATGATTGATGGAATTGTAAAATTTTATTACTTTTATTGAATGTATCCATCATATAGTCTTTTGCATATTATCGATCGAGATACATGTTTGAAACGGCATGATGTGCAATTTAGATAAAGATTTGTAACGTGATAGATATTGATTGAACAGCTATACACGGGTGAACAACGTGAAGACTAATATGATTAGGTTGGCTAGAATTTCGAATACTTTCGGGTATCAGATTGGGAAGACTTGATTTCATTTGTGTAGTTGAGACTCTTTATCATGTTATGCACCGGCTAACTTGTACCCAATGCAAGGACCACATGTTACTCACACACAAAAGAGCAGCTGCAGTTCTTTCTTGGTATGAAACTGATCATTCTTTATTATCTTCGAAGGGCTTACCTGTGATATAACTCCCATGTCTCTATGACACCCTCACAATGTCTGCACGTTGACGAACAAACGAACAAATTAACTATAAATTAATATTATTTTATTAACGGAAAAGAAAGATTGCCCTGAAGGCTACATAACCCGTAAAGAATACATCTTGATTAACTTATTCTCTCAAACTAAATACAAGCTATATTTATATATAAACCTAAGAAACCGTAATGCATAAATACCAAAAATACCCTAATACAAAATCAAATCAAATCTCTAATTAATTCCTAAATAACCCTAATAAATTCCAACACTTGTGATATAACTCTCATGTCTCTATGACACCCTCACAATGTCTCTATCTCTCTTCTCATGTGACTTATTTGTGACTTATCGCATGAGACAAAGAAGCGGGATATATCGAATGAGACAGACATGGGATATATTCGGGTGACATGTAAGTCCTTGGAAGATGATAAATAAATAATGATCAGCTTCATACCCAATCACTGATATACCTAGCGAACTTACTTTTTTATCCTTATAAAACCTATTTAAAAGAAGCTGTAGTAGGTATTTGGGCATTCTATTACTATTTAGTCTCCTAGTCTTCTGGGTTTTCTTTTATAGAAAACCTCGACAATACAAGGAAAATTTTATGGACCAAAGAAGAAGTTATACTAGTTAGGGGAAAACATAAACCTTATCCCTCATAATGCAAAAAACAAAGGGAAAAAGAACATGAAAAGGAAAAGGGGGACATAAACCTTACCCCTCTAAAATCAAAAACAAAAAGATACAAGGAAGAAAAGGGGGGACATGAAACATAACCCCTCTAAAGCGAAACCTAAAAGGTCTAAACCTGCAAAACAACTCGAACAACACCACAAGGTTGGGAGAAATTAAAAAAACACAAGAAAGTGAAACAAACATGTATGCCGAGATACACATTAATTTGAGAAGCGAAAGCCAAGCAAGCCAGCATAGTCCAAAAACTAGCACGAACCACCAATATATGGAGAAGAATCATGCCATACCAAAGTTGAAAAAAATAAGCCAATGTAATTGTATGCAACAACATTTCCTTCGAGATATATACGAGAAATGTAGAAAGTCATCTTCTGAATGCGATCTAAACAAATAAACCATTGTGTATGAAGAGGGCAAGGAGAATCAAAATCAGTCGATTAGAGAGTAAAAATAGCACTAGAAAAGTCCTTTTCCAACTAGAGACAATGTCAACTTCGCTAATATGCAAAAAATGAGTTGTGGTGACCAATCCATTGATAGAAACCACGAAGAAACTGACCATAGCAATCCCTGAAAACTCATCCACATACAGCAAGACCGAGATTTTCTTTAGACAAACCATCTGTGTTAAGCTTAATCCAAGGAAACCAAGGAAGAGACCAAAGCGCATGAAGAATAATAGGCGCATTACAAGTGATAGGTTGAATCCCAAGAGAAGAAATGATACTAGTGTCAAAACCCTGAGAGTAACCAGAAATAAACTTCCAACCATGAACAATTCCAGAAATTATAGACATGCAAAGTCGATGAAAGTGGATTGGTCGACCCTAAAAAACAAACTTATTTCGAGCTTTCCAAATAGTCGAAATAGTAGAAAGACCCGCAAAAACCTAGAGATTATGCAACTATTGGGGAAAGGGCTTACACACATAGACATTCAAAAATACAGTTGAAGAATCTAAAAGAGGCAAAGAAGTACCAAATTGACATGCTAACCACCACTAAAGTTGCCTAAATATCCAACATCTGAAAGATGAACAATAGATTCCTTAAGATTATGACAAAAACAACAAATATATGCCCAAGATATACCACGTCGTTTCAGAACACAATCAGTTGAAAGTTTATCATGTAAAAGCAGCCAAACCAAAATAGAAAGTCGAGGTAAAATAAAATGTTGCCAAACAAACTTTAGCCCAAGCACCATCACTATTTTTCCTTTAAATCTGATGATAACCAGAGGAAAAGAAAAAGATCCCAGTAGGAAAAGGCTCCCGAATCAACTTGTCCTTCTCTACATTTAAAGGCAAAGGAAGACTTAAAAGACGTTGCACCACAAAAGGGAATAAATCTACAAAATAATCTGACAAAGACCAACTTCGAACTTTAATAGCATCTAAAATTCAAGGAAGAACCATAGTTAAAATGATAAGAGATATCCCAGGATTAATAATCGGGTCATCCAACCATTTGTTGAACTAAAAGGAAACTGACCGCCTACACCATAACCCAACAACTATTATTATTTAGAATAAGCAAAGCAAGCGTTAAACCATGCCACACAGGAGACTGTAAATAGATATCTTGCTTTTTGTAGTGTAAGAGGAAAACACTGCTGAGCGATAGAGCCTCACAAAGAAGATGATTGTAAATGATCCCAACCAAAACTAAGCAAAGCCGTTAAGTTCAAAGAAACTAAATCATGAAGACCAAACTCATCTTTCTGCTTAGGTTACACACCATACTCCAATCAAAAGTTTCCAATTTCTGGGAAGTCAAGTCATCTGACCTAATAAAATTCCTTTTACAAGTAGAAAGATGCTTTTACAGGCAAGTTGGCAATTGATAAATTGAGAAACTATGGAGAAACAAGCTTTGATAAACACACTACACTAATTGCAGTCGTCCAGCCATTGAGATAAGTTTAACTTTCCAACCTAATAGGCGCTTCAGCCTTGTCTACCAAAACTTGAAACTGAAATCTCTTTGGCTAACCACGAAAAATGGGCACCCCAAGATAAGTGAAAGGAACAACACCTAAATAAAAGCCAAGATGTCTTGAAACATGCGCTCTATGGTGGGTAGAGGTGGACCCAAGATAAAAATTACTTTTAGTTGCATTAATAAGTTGTCTCGATGCACAACCATGCTTATCCAAGAAATTTTGAAGAGCACAAAGAGATCAAACATTTCTACGACAAAAATAAAAAGATCATCAACATAGACACTTGAGTAGAAGGGCAACAACGCCGCAGAGCTGAAATAGCAGTAATTCGTCTAGTAAAAAAACAAGATAAACCCTTGCTTACAGCTTCATCTGCTAGACAGAAAAGGAGTGGAGAAATAGGGTCTCACTGGCGCAAACCCTAAGAGCAAGAGAAACTCATGCGGTGTGCCATTTACTAAAATTGAAAGGCAAAACCAGCCCAATGCAATTAGAAATATAGCTACATTGCAAAAATATCGTTTGTTGCTGAGAAATGATGCGAGTGGGCAATAGGGCTGAGCTGATCAGCAAGAATCTTAGGAATAATTTTGAACAAAAAGTTAGCAAGAGCAATGGGTCAATATTGAGCAATAGCAATATCCCCTTCTACTTAAGGGATAAGTACCACAAAGTTGCAATTAGCATTCAGATAAAGTCATCCACGCTATTACGAAAGCAATAACATCCAAACTAATAGTATCCCAACATGACTAATAGAAAGAACTAGGAAATCCATCGGGTCACGGAGCACTCAAAAAATCCATAGAGAAAAACAACATTTTTAATTTCATCAACTGAATGTAAATAAAAAAGAGCAAGATTTTTTTTTTTTTTGGTGAAGAAAAGAGCAAGATTTTTCCCTTCAGTATCCATAGGTAAAATTACACCACATATTCCAAGTCCATCTCAACTGGTGAAAAAAGTCATCATCCACATGTCTCCAAGTCATATATGCAGGCAGATACTACGGAAATTTCGTTATTGTGGCAACTATATATGGTTGTGGCAATTATATATGGCAATCACTGTTTTTATCGTTACTGTGGCAATTATACATGGTTGGCACATCTGCCAAGTCTATCTCAACTGGTGAAAAAAATCATTATCCACATGTCTGCAAGTCATGTATGCATGCAGATAATACGGAAATTTCGGAAGTTGCCGATTGTTGTACAATTTGGAAATAATGATTGTGGTCTTTCCAGTATGTTTGGGGATATTTTATACATTAGGGTTTTTCTGTCATTAGATTCTTATTTAAATATAATAGCAAAATCTTTTTGTTGTTTAATAAATTTTTTTATAATGTTGCTTCAGTGTTTTAAGTGTTTTAGCTATTAGATTTATTTTGCACAACTATTAAATTTTTTATTTCAATTTCAGTAATTTATTTTTCATCCTATCGAAGAAAAGTTGAATGATTTGAGTGGAGAATCGATGTCAAAACCTCCAAGGCTTTTCTGATACAAACACAGATACAATTCGTATAGACAATACAAAGGAAGAGACAAAGCAAGTATACAACCAACTTGCTATTCACGAGGTAGAGATAGAGAGAGATAAAGGAGGAAACATGTGAAATGACCAAACTTAGAGAGAGGGAGAGAGAGATGGAGTCCTTAGAAAGGAAACAAACTCAACCCCCAATATACAGACTTACACCTCACCCCTCTCTCACTCTCTCTCTCTCTCTCTGCTTTGGGCTCATGGAAGTTAACACCACCACTGTTGCATCCTCAGGGCCATTTGACCTTGCCGGAAAAAACCATACTAACAAACACCATCTTTCAAATTCTCAGCCCTACCACCACCACCACAATGGATTCTTTCTTTCAAAATCTGTTCTCATTGTCATCATACCTGCCATCTCAGTTATGGTCATTCTTTCTATAATCTTCATCTTATTAATGCTTCGACGGCTCGCCCAGTCCACGAAAACAAATGGTAATATTTACAAAGAGAACAGTAGCTTGATCAATACAAGAAGCAGGTTCATTGCTCAAACCACAGTGGACTTAAATTCTAGCCCAGGTAATTAAACATACCCATCTTTTATTTCCTTTTCATATGTATCTATCAAAAAGAAACTTACCCACATACATCAAGATGCCACCATCACCATGTCTCAATTCAATCACGCAATGCTCTGTGCAAAAATTAAAATGCACGGCAATGCATGATTGGTTTTGGGTGACACCAAAGCGGCATTGCAGTTGTAAGTTCTTCTCACTCTGTCGGTATCCCAAGCTAGTCAAACTTGGTATGAGAAAATGCTAAAACGCATGACATCGCGTGTGAATGACTTGGAATACCCCTTCTATATCCCATTGTAATTAAACAGATGATTTTGAGCAAGTCCAAGTTCTAATGTTGGTATGTGTGAAATTGGAGCAGATGTGAAGGGTGGGTGCCTCCAAGGAGGGAATTCTGGGAGGTCAATTAGGGCACCTGCACTGACAACACCAAGTAGATACAAAGGAGTCCAAGTGTTCTCATACAAAGAACTCGAGGAAGCCACTGATAAATTCAGCGAGGCAAATGTGATAGGGCATGGTGGGTTTGGAGTGGTATATAAGGGGATCTTAAGAGATGGGACAGTGGCAGCAATTAAGATGCTGCGCAGGGAAGGCAGGCAAGGGGAGCGTGCCTTTAGGGTTGAGGTGAGTGACTTCATTTATTTAGCGTTTTCCTCCTATTTGATCCTTCTATTTCTTTAGCCGTGTTGTTTTTTTATTCCTCTTCTTTTCTGAATACATTTGACTTGATAATAAATGTCATTTTGGCATTAGTAGATGTGCTCATTTGTATTGTGAACACAAACTCATATGCATTAGAAGATACCTAGGCCATTAGTAGGAGACTTATCTACACCTTTCACAACCTACCCATCCTTAAATCCGGGCCATTAACACGACATATATAATTATAAATTTCATACATGATGTTGCATAATTGGTATTAAATAGCAATATCTTAGCATCTCTTTTTTTTTTTTTTTTGTCGAAATCTTAGCATCTCCTTTTCGTTTAAGCCATTTCTTTTCGGAAGACAACTTGCCTGAATTAGAGGATATATACATTTGTGTCTTAAAGGTGATGAGACACAGAGACACATAAAAACAAGAGAATTATATCAGCATGACAAGCAAGTCCTCCTCCACTAATAAATCTTTGGCACAAAATGTTATGAGAGAAATATATCCTCGTGGCAAGCAAATCCTCCTCCACTAAAAGATTTTTGGCTCTTTCCCTCCCTCATTCACACACCAAAACACACATCTTTCAAAAAATGCTATGACCTTCAAGTTCTTGTGTTTTATCTAACCTCACTTAGGAAGGCAAAACTTAGGGGTTGACTTAAGTAACCCTCCCTCACACACATTATGGTTCTTTCAAATGTTTTGATAAAGGAGTTTTGTTTTTAATATGTGTTTATGTCTTATTAAAAAATGTTAGAGCCTGAATTTCAGGATTCAATACCATTCTTAAACTGTTTTATTCAGGATTCAAAGTAAGAGCAAATTGAAAAATCTCAAATACCAAATGCCTAATGTATTGCCTAATTCAAAGCATATAGGATCCTTCGCCTTTGTATATGAGGAGAAATGTTTCAAGTCCTACATCATTCTATTCTATAGAGCTAACATCGGATAATCATCTATTTTATTATTAAAAAAATGCCTTATATTTCTATTTTCTCCCTATCGTAGGTTGATCTGCTAAGCCGGTTGCACTCTCCATACTTGGTGGAGCTACTTGGCTATTGCGCTGACCAGCACCATAGACTCCTCATATTTGAATGCATGCCCCATGGTACTCTGCAACGCCATCTGCATCCTACAAACAATCATCAGCCGTTGGATTGGGGGACCAGATTGAGGATAGCCCTTGATTGTGCCAAGGCCCTTGAGTTCCTCCATGAACATGCCACCCCATCTGTTATACACCGTGACTTCAAGTGCACCAATGTTCTACTAGATCAAAACTTTCGTGCCAAGGTGTCGGATTTCGGATCGGCCAAGATGGGTTCTGACAAGATCAACGGTCAGATTTCGAAGCGGGTGCTGGGGACAACGGGATATCTGGCACCAGAGTGAGTGCTACATATCATCTGTAATGGAACCCCCTCTCACTTTCATTCAGTACTAACAAATATAGGCACAGCAATAGAAGCATGCATGCACATGGGTGTATATACTATGTCACTATTACACTAGCTGTCAATTTTTATCATCTTTGGTGTTACTTGGGTAGAGCAAAATATACTATAATAAAAGAGAAGTATTTTTTTTTTTCCTTCAATTCTTTTTTACTTTTTAATATTTTTGTTTTTTGTTTCTTCTAATTTTTGGATTGATTAAATGAAAAAAGAATTGAAGGGAAAAAAAAAATAAACAGAGGCCTGCTGATTTCATTTTCCTAAAAGAAATAACAAATGTCCCGAGTACAAGAAGGCATTGTGTAAATACTAGTTTCTTAACTTAATAACTGTGATCGTTTATTCTTCAACAAGTTTTTGGATCTTTGGTGATATAGGTATGCCTCAGCTGGAAAGCTCACTACAAGATCAGATGTATACAGCTACGGCGTGGTTCTTTTAGAACTCTTAACAGGACGTGTGCCAATAGACACAAAACGGCCTCCTGGAGAGCATGTCCTTGTCTCGTGGGTATGTCAACTGCAAATTTCTGTTAATAGTGAGTCTCCATGTATGCAAAGTGGAAACTAAAGGTAGATAAATTTTTTGTAATGTGATTAATCAGGCTCTTCCAAGGTTAACTAACAGTGAGAAAGTATTGGAAATGGTTGATCCGGTTCTTCAGGGGCAATTCTTAAAGAGGGATCTAATTCAGGTCAGCTTAGCTAGGTTCCTATTAATTATATAAGGAGAAATTAGGTTCTCATCCTTCTTTTTGCTACTTCATTGATTAAAATCCTATTCATTTTCAATTTTTTTATCAAGTTCTTTGGGTATTAATAACATCATTAATTATTTCAATAATAAATTTTTTTTCTTCTAAATATATTCATTTAATGTTAAAAATGTTACAATTAGTATATTTATATTTATGACTAAATTTTTTATCATATA
>JAOTRO020203125.1:0-17606 GCA_028566515.2 Pyracantha coccinea
GCTTTCTGCTGGGTGCATGCGATTCCTATAATATAGGGTAAGAAAGTTTGGTAATTTATTTTTTTTTTTTAATATTTTGGTAATCATCCCTTTCTGAAGTCAACAAGCACAAGGACATAATTGGAGATTTGTACAGTTAGCTTACATTTCATATTCAGAAGGTCAGTTGGTGAGTTTCGTACTGAGTTTGGACTTTAATGCTTGCTTTTTTTTTTTTTTACTGATTCATTTCATTAAACAAAACAAAAATCAATGTGGTTGATATTGCAGTGCACTCATATTTGTCTTACAAAATCTAATTAGTTTTTCTTCCTCAAGGTAACAATCTTCTATTGACATTTTTGATATATGATGTTTGGGTTTAAGGGACAGTCAGATTGGTTGACTAATCTTTGGAAACCATAAATCGGATTACTTAATTGCACCATTATTAGTGGTAGGAGCCTAGGAGGTATATGTGCGTTTACAATATACAGATCAAAGCATGCATTTTCAATTGAATCAGGAGATCAAAGCATGCATTTTTACCCATTTTCCTTGTTCTTTGCAGGTTTGTAAATAAGGATTAGGACTACAAAAGTGGAAGCTCTGAAATATTTCTTTGTTGGAAAGGAGTACAGGTTATTAAAGTTTCTGAAGGTGTCCTCAGCTCTGAAATTTGAGCTGCCTCGCCGGTTTAAGTGGGTATTGATGTCTCATGTTTCATGACTATTGTGTGTTGTTAAAAGATAGAGAGCATCTAGAGAGCTAGGGAAAATCCCCAAATCCAATATTGATTTTGCACTCTTTTTGTTTTCTTTGTTCTTTGCAGATTTGTCAATTAGGATTGGGACTACAAAATGGAAGCTCTGAAAAATTTCTTGATCGAAAAGGATGACAGATTAGTGAAGGTGTACTCCATTAGAAAATTTCTATTTGATGCCCTACTTAATTATTAATGAATTGGTTTGTTAAATTCTTATGATGTATGATTATTTGTGTACTAATTATTAAAGGAGTAATGTCTTTCTCAATTTTATTACTTTTTTTATACATATTCTAGATAAAATACTTTAAATTCTTGCCTGTATTATTAGAGATGATAATCGCATTTTATTTTATGTTTCTATACATTGAACCAATCATCGCATATAAATACATCTAAAATGTGTAAGTCGTGCGTAGTGCGCCGTGATTAAAAAAATGTCTTTCGCACGCGCATGAGCGCGTGCAGAAAGGCTAGTAAAGGATAAAGTGAATAGTAATAGGTTTGACTTTTTAGTGTAAAAATGTGATTTTTCGTTAAGGTGAACAATACAACGGAATTTTTGTTTAAACTCCCATTTAAAAAAGGGTTCAATGACTGAAGAGAAGCATTCACTCTTTATGCATATTCTATATTTTGGGATACGGAAATGATTTACGGCTTTATCAAATATAATTTGACTGTATAAAGTCCAAATTGATGGTTTACTTTTCCAGACTAGCGGCTCATATAATCCTATATATTGTTTAAGACATACTGGATGCTAAATATTAAAAGTGGTCCGATATTGTTAAGAAAATTAAAGTTTTCCATGAAGTACTGGTTTGGTATAAAAAATGGGTATAAAAAAAAGCTGAACTCAAAAATATGTTTGGTAAAAATACATAAATGAGCTTATTCTAACAGCACAGCAGAAACCGTTTTTTTTTTTTTTAAAAGTACAGCAATACTAAACCAGTCTGAAGTCTACAAAAAAAGAGAAAGATACATAAAACAGGAAAGAAACAAGTCAGCAAGAAAAACAAGAACCTTGTCACCCAGCTAGGACCTAACAAAGGCAGCCAGGGAAAAGCGAGCTCAGTCATGATAAATAGTGACTGAAACTTTTCAGGTCTACCAGAAACAAAACACAGGACCAAAGTACTAGATTTTAAACCATATATAGAAAACAAGAATACCATCATTTGTTCTGTGTAAAGCTCGAATGATAATCGTCAACCAAACTAAATTCTAGTTCTTTTTCCGGCAAATAATCTAACTAGCTTCAAAACTACATCCGAGTTGATGGAATGGCTGATGATAAAATTTTGATCCAAAATCATAAT
Source organism: Pyracantha coccinea (assembly GCA_028566515.2). Taxonomy (NCBI): domain Eukaryota; kingdom Viridiplantae; phylum Streptophyta; class Magnoliopsida; order Rosales; family Rosaceae; genus Pyracantha; species Pyracantha coccinea. The sequence goes on from JAOTRO020203125.1 coordinate 2,071, forward strand.
ATCTCCCAAACCACCGCAGCAGCAGAAAACCACACAATTGAAGGCGAGTAAGAAATCACAACCTTCTTCCCCTTCTACCACCCTTTCTACGAGTGCTGTCGGTGGGAATTGGAGTCACATCCTCTGTCAAAACAGGAAGAAAAAAAATTCAAGAACTGCAAAATACCTATTCTCAGGACTGAACATTACAAACAACCACTCGGATACTCTCTTTTTTGTAAGAAAACAACCAAAAATATTTAACTTGAAGGAAACGAAGTTCCATAATCACATCACTCCCGAAGTCTAGCCTGTCTAGGTATCACGGGTGGAACAATACACATTTAAATGAGAGTGGGAGTAAATAAAAAAGGATGTTGATGCATTGTAAATCTATCCAGACCACAGAGAGATGAAAGGGCAAATGAGATTACCAATGCGACCAATTCTCATGCCAGAACGAGCAAGGGCTCTGAGTGCTGATTGGGCGCCTGGACCAGGAGTCTTGGTCTTGTTCCCTCCAGTAGCCCGGAGCTTTATATGTAGAGCAGTAATGCCAAGCTCCTACAATATCAGTCACCAAAACAAATTAATTCTACAACTCAGAAATAGAAACCAAAGACGGATGTAAATCATATAACTTCAGTCTGAAATAAAAATCATTTACATAAAAAGGCCAGGTAAACCTTGCAGCGTTGAGAAACATCCTGAGCGGCAAGCATAGCTGCATAAGGCGATGATTCGTCCCTATCAGCTTTCACCTTCATACCACCTGAAATTGGGGGAAAAAATGGGTAATAGCCTATAAGGTATGATGGCAACAGCGGAATAATCAAAAGAAAATCATTTTCTAACAGAGTATGACAGGACAGTAATGCCAAGAGTCCACAAACAGAACCGAAGCATCAAGAAACGGTCACTTCTATTCATCAAAATTATGGAAAAGGTACGGTTTAAGAAGAGCGCCAATGCGCCATCATACATAAACATCACTAAGCTTCCGTAACATAGCTTTACAACCAACTACAAATATCCGAATTTACTATGGATCGCATCCAACCATGCAGTTGCAAATCAAATAATACCGAAAACTATTTCAAGTAACAACTGAGAGATGTCGAAAAACATACCGGTGATGCGCACAAGAGTCTCCCTACCGGACAAGTCAGTCACATGCTGCAATTAGAAAAGCAACAATTTTGCATATAAATTCAACTACAAATGAAAATGGTAAATTACATTCGAAACGAAAAATATGGCACTTACAATGAAGGTGTCATTAAATGAGGCAAAAATATGAGCAACACCGAAAGCATGTTCTCCGTCACGGAGAACAGGTCCAAGAGTAACATTATCCTCCTTGGGCTCCCTGGTCTTCTTCCTCGACTAAACCAATCGAAAAATACAAATAAAACTATATGATCAACACCAAATAAAATTATAAAACAGTAGTTCAATATTTTCAATAAATCTACAAATCCAATCAGTGTTAGTCTACTCCAATCGAATAATTCGTAATGTGTTTGGTTGGCGAGAAAAATTGGAGGGAAAAAAAGAGTATTTTCTGATCATATTTTACTTTCAATTTTTCGGCAACCACAGAATGTAAACTGCCTAAAAACACACACAGAGAGAGAGAGAGAGAGAGAGAGAGGGAGGGAGGGAGGGTTACCATGGCTGCGAGTAAATGGTTTGGTTAGACGTCTCAGAATATTCAGAACGACAACGACGCTCAGGCCGGCTCTCAGAGCTTTCAGAAAACCCCGCCGGCGTAAATCACTCGCTAAGTTCTATAGCTAGGGTTTTGCTTTGGGGTACTAAAATGACCTTATTGCCCTTTTTGAATTGCTCACACCGGACTATTTAAATCACTATTCTAAAAATCTCCGTCTAGTGCCCTGATTAATACCTAGACGTTTGAAAATTAAGAAATGACGTCTAGACCTGCTGAGATGCCCGCCTAGACCGCCTAGCTCGCCCAGACCGACCTAGGTTGCGACTCACTTAGACAGAAAATAGATGACTTTCATTTTGTATTTTATTTTTTTAATAAATAGTAAGAGACATGTTGAATACTTAAATAAACACAATATGTGCTTGTTCCCATGTTTTCATCATGTTTCAATACTTCATAATATATATGTCATTTTATTTTGTACTTTATGACGAAATTACATGACATATATTTTAAGTATAAACAAACACTTATTTATACAAAATATAATAGATTTACTTAAATTCGTCCGCCTAAGCGCCAGCTAGCCGCCTAGGCGCTAGTCTCCAACGTGCCGCCCGACTAGTGCTTAGCGTCTTTTAAAATCTTGGTAGTACTTTTAATAATTACACACATCTAGATTGATAATACCGTGTAACCGCATTTATGCTACAATTGAATAATACCTCGCAACACATGAGGTTGTAAAGCGGATTAATACGGCTCGAGTTCATATCAAGCTTGGCACAAACTTGGCTCATCGGTTAGGAATAAAACAAATCAGTTCAAGCTTGGCACAAACTGGCTCGAGTTCATATCATGCAAGAGTCAAATAACGACCGCCACCTGTTTTCTATTTTGTCCTGCTGAGGTTTGTGCGATGGAGGCTTGGACTAATGTCCTGAAATGAAGGATCGTCTTGCAAAAACTAGGAGCCAAGAGAAAAACAAGTTTGCTAAATTTGGAAGAAAAAAACCTAAATCCGGAGGAGCTGCATAGATACACACACACACAAAGCAAAGATTATGAGATACTTTCATCCTTTTTCGTTGGCAAAAAATTTGACCCCTCTTCCTCCCTCATTTGCTCTTCCTTTCTGCCTCACATTTTCTTAAGGTTTTAGAAGGTTTTATTGTATCGAAATCATCATCCATCTCAAAAGTTCTTAATCTTGTTTTCCTTCTTCAAAACCCAATTTTCGCCAATTTTTTAAAATCCGGGTTTGCCTTCGTTCATCTGTTTCTAGTCCTAGAACCGCGTAAATGTACATTTCTCCCTTTCTAGTCCTAGTACTGCTCAAATTGTGCTAGGTTTTAATGTAGCAATTGTTCACTTAGTTTGGTAATTTTTTTGGGTTCTGTATTTTTCGAGATTGTTCAAAGAGGTAGATATGTCTGTTGGTGCAGAGACTTTACTAGTTTGTGTATGGAGATTCCTTAAACTTTCCATGAAAACTAGTAGCCTATGTGTACGTAGGCATCCGTTTATTTCCGCCACTTTGTTGTTCTTCTACCTCTTTTATGTATTTTTCAATCTTTTCATCTTCTGGTTTCCGTTTCTGGTCTGCATTGTTGTTCTTGTTAGATTATTTTACACTTCCGGAGGACTCGCTATCTTAGAAGAGGCCAAACGAGATGAAAAACGAAGTACTAATGATCGAGTGTCATGTAAAAAACCTGACCATCCTGTTGGAGGTGATGGTGTTGTCAACCGAGATGGGTGCTCCTTAATGAAACAGAAAAGCAGACGAACAAATGTCTCGAGAAGGTGCATAGAACCGAGTGAGCAAGATTATTACAATGTAGGAAAAGGCATTTCTATTTCCAAAACTTCGAAAGATAGTTTGATTGGTGTAACTGCATTGATTGACAGAAGCAAGAAAGCAGTCATGGAGGAGAAAGGGAAATGTGCTTTTTACAAGGGAGAGAGTTCCACGGCGAAATCATCAGCGGAAGAAAATATTAAGGCTCTTGTTGAGCAACACCATTCGGTCCTAGATTCTGACATTTCAGAATCTCAACTGTTATCTTCTGATGACTCGGACGAGCAACCTGACAAAGCTAAAGGTGGTGGAACTAATGGAGAAGAGATGCAAGAGGATGGGAACAAGGCGGTGCAGTGGACAGATGATGATCAAAGGAATCTTATGGATCTCGGGCTTTCGGAGATAGAAAGGAACAAAAGGCTGGAAAGTTTGATTGCCAGGAGACGAGCAAGAAAGTTGTTCAAAATGCAAGTTGAGAAAGGTCTAATTGACCTGGATACTATCATACCGGGCCAGATTGCTCCACTTTGTGTGGCAAAAAACACCCCATTTGATTACGCGAAATTATTTTCAAGTAATCTGGACACACCTGGTTCAGCCCCTTCCATTTTGTTAGCAATGCAAAATCCATTTGATCTTCCGTACGATCCACAAGAAGAGAAACCGAACCTTATGGCGGATAGTTTCCAACAAGAATTCACGACAGTTCACCAGAAGGAAATGTTATTTTGCCGGCACGAGAGCTTTTCTTTGGGAGCTGCTTCTTATTATCCATTGGAACCCAAGAGAAAACCATTGGATGGATTGGGGTTTTCCGGATTTAAAAAGCTATCAGGTGAGACGAACTTTTCTTGTTTCCCTCTTTAGAAAGTTTTTTGTTGCTTGTAGTTCAAGTTATGATTCTCAAGTCTTAAATGCATCCATATTTCTTTTTCTTCTGTAGAGACAGGAGCTCACGATAAGCATATCGAAATAATGTTGTCGGGTAAGCATGACGAAGTTATTGAAGCTCTACTGTCAAAGGCACGCAACAACGTGTCCGACATTGGCAGCAATGCTGATACTGCTGAAAGCAGAACTGAGTCCCCTCTTATTGAATCCCCCATTCCGGCAATAAGTTCAGTGAAACCGAAAGATGAAGGAAATAGCGAAACTCAGAGGTTGACTGACACAAAAGCAACGAACAAGATGGAAAGTAAAAGTGTAGAGATGGAATCACACATAACTGATGATAGTAATGACGAGTCAAGCTCAACGTCATATTCCGAAGACGATGAACAGAGCTTTCATTCTACTAGACCTGGGCCCTCACAAAATGCAGGATCAAAAGTGAGGCATTTTCCACCAAAACCCCTAAATTGTTCGATTCCTATGAGCACATCTGTGAAGGAGTTGTTGTATGATTCTAGTCCGTCTGCGAACAAAAGGAGTAGATTAGAAGAACGTTTGTTTTATTCTGAAAGGGGCACTTGTCATACTCCTACATACTCTATAGCTTCTGACCTGCAGGTGGAGGTTTCGGAGGCTGGTTCACCTTCGCTGACAGATAACGCGGCCAATTCACCTTCAGATAAGGAATCTGAGACATTGGATGGAAACTTTGAAAAAGAGTACAAAGAGTACATGTGGACAGCATCGTCTCAATCATCAAGAACCGAAGAAAATGAATCAAAACTTAGGGACACATGTGGACTCAGCGAGAAAGACCTTGCAAGTATAAGATTTTTGGGTAACAATAAGAACATCAAGGATTATTCTGAATCATCATCTATGCACATGCAGCACCTAGATGAACTAGATGATGTGTGCTCGTTGTCATCTTCTATAACAGACTTATATGGAGACATCCAAACGCATTCAATGGGTTATAATGGAAAGAGCTACGATGATGTCAGGCAAGCGGTCGAAAAAGTTGGAAAGCTAAGGACTTCCAGCTCATGCACAGTACTTTTACTTGAAAACCAAGACGAAACAACGAAATCAAATGAAAACTTGGTGACTTATTCTTCTGCAAAACTAGAGGTAAATCTATCTGCTAAAAGACTTTCAATTAATGTTTTATATGCAGAAACCTATTTCTTTCTCTCTGAACTTGTTGGATATATATTGAACAGGAATCACTGAATCCCCTTGATGAGACGACAAAGAAGGTGAATACGCCAGCAATCAGTGCCACTAATTTGAAAGATGAGAGGACAAATGCAGACAGAGATGGTGGAGACCAAATATTGATTAAGCAAGAGACTGGGGGAGAGTCATCAAAGTCGAATGAGGTGACTATTTTAGTATCTAGTAGGCATTCAGACAAAATTTTAGCGAATCCTGATGAACGCGATGTTTCCTTGGACACTAAGCAACTAATCAAGGACAATAAGAATTCAAATTATACTAAGGGAGATCTTCAACAGGAAACTGAAAATGAAGACAAAAAAGAACTTGATGCAAAAGAGAACTCGAACCCAATACAAGGCAGAAAGGATGATCAACGTACCGCAGAAAGCAGAGTTTATAGTGATCGTATTCCATCAGTAGTGCAGAAAGATCTGGTGAATGAAGACGTTGTCGTTGCATCCAATTATTTATCATCGTCATCATCTCTGACATCTGTGTTACTAGAAGATATCCCAAGGGATCAAGCTTCCTCATCAAATTCCAACCCCGAAAGACACATTGGTGTCTCAGAATCTAAGGTGGGAGGCAAGGCGAAAAGTGATTCATCTGCAATGAAGCCACATGACAGCGCATTGTTGACACCTCAAACTGCAGTGCAACCTGTTGAGGAATTAACAAGTGACCGTTCAAATACGAGTTATTCAAAAAAATCACAGGTTTGTAACTCCTAGCAACTAAAGATACATACTTTCAATCAAATTTTATGACTTTTTGTTTCTCTAGTAAAAATTTCTCTCATGATTTTTGGAATCAAAATTGTGAGGTTTGACTAATACTTACATTTCACATAATAGGAACAATGCAAGCCTACAGAAAAATCTGAGGAAGCCAACATCATACTGACTGAACAAGCTGAAGAAATTGGAGATCTATCACAAAAAACAAGAGAAGCTGCTTCGGAATTAAAAAAACAAGCTGCGGAAATTGAAAAAATATCGGGAAAAGCAAAAGAAGCTGCTGCCGAACTGAAAAAATCAGCTGAAGAAACAGGAAACTTGTCACAAGAAGCAACCGACACTATTTTAGAATTAAAAGAGTCTGCAGAAGAAATTGAGAGTATGTCACAAAAAGCGAGAGAGGTTGCTGCTGAGATGAAAATTCCGGCTGAAGAAATTGTAAACGTATCACAAAAGGCAGCAGAAACTGCAGAATTGAAAAAACCAGCTGAAGAAATAGAAAGTGTATCACAGAAAGCAACACAACCTACAGTAGAATCTAAAAAACCGATTGAAGAAATTGAGAGTGCAACACAGAAAGCAACTGTTGTGGCTCCTACAAAATGGATAAAACCAGGTGAAGAAATCAAAGAGGTACCAGAAAAAATTACAAAGGTTGATGCAGAACTGAAGCAATCAGTAAAAGCAGCATCAAATGCATCGCAAAAGGCAACAGAAACTGCTACACAGTCAAAAATACCAATTGAGAAAATTGAAGATGCATCGGCAAAGACAACAAAGGTTGAAGCAGAAATAACGAAACCAGCTGAACAAACAGGAAATATATCGCAAAAAACAATAGAAGCAGCTTCAGAATTGAAAAAACAGGGTGATGAAATTGGAAGTGTATCAACAAAAGAAGTCGAGGCTACTGCAAAGGTGAAAAAACCAGCTGAAGAAATTGGAAGTGTGTTATGCAAGGCAACAGAGGCTCCGGTGGTACTAAAAATACCATCTGAAGAAGTTGGAATAATATCACAGAAAGCAAGTGAGGCTCCTGCAATATTGAAGCATCCATCCGAAGAAATTGAAAATGTATCACAAAAAGCAAGCGAGACTCCTGCAGAACTGAAAAAACTGGCTGAAGAAATTGGAAATGTATCGCAAAAAGCATCAAAGGCGGCCACAGAGTCAAGAGATTTAACTGAAAAAGTTGAAAATGTACCAAGAAAAAAAATAGAGGTAGTTGCAGAGTTGAAAACACCAGTAGGTGAAAATGGAAACGTTTAGAAGTGGAAAAATCAGTTAAAGTTAGGAGTGAATCACAAAGAGCAACTGAGGCTACCGTAGAACTGAAAAAGTCGGCTGAAGAAGTTGGAAGTGCATCACAAAAAGAGACGGAGGCTCGTGTAGCTTCGAAAAAAATGATAGAGGCTCCAGAAAAATTAAAACATCCAGTTGAAGAATTAGGTAATGTATTACAAGAAGCAACAATGGCTGGGCCAGAATTGTTACCACCAGCTAAAGAAACTGAAAATCTACCACAAAAAGCATCAGAGGTTGCTGCAGAATAAAAAAAACAAGCCGAAAATTTCGAAATTGTATTGAGGAAAACAGCAGACGATAGTAAAGAGTTGAAAAAACCGTCTGAAGAAGTTGAAAATGCCTCTCAAACAGAAACAGAAGCGTCCGCAAGAATGAAAGAAACAGATGAAAAGATCGGAAGTGTACCAACGAAAGCAACTGAAGCTGCTACAGAAATGAAAAAAAAATGCTGAAGAAACCGAGAGTGTATGGACAAAAGAAACAGTGGTCCCAACAAATTTAAAAGGGCAAACTAAAAAAATTTGCAGGTGCATCACAAAAAGCAGTAGAGATTCCAAGAGAACTGAAAAAGTCTGCTGAAGAAACAGGAATTGGACCAAAAAGAGTCTACAACGGAGTTGAAAAAACCAGCTAAAGAAAGCGAAATAGCATCACAAAAAACAGTAGAAATTCCGAGAGAACTTAAAAGGTCAGCTAAAGAAATAGGAATTGGATCAGAAAAATTAATAGTATGCAACAGAATTGAAACAAACAGCTAAAGAAAGCGAAGCAACATCACAAAAACAAGTAGAGATTTCGAGAGAACTGAAAAGGCCAGCTGAAGAAATAGGCTTTAGATTGGAAAAATCAAGAGTCTGCAGCAGAATTGAAAAAACTAGCTTAAGAAAGCGAAGATGCGCCACAAAAAGCATCGGAACCTGATGCAAGTTTGAAAAAAACAGCCGAAGAAAGTGGAAATGTTTCGCAGAAAGTGATTGGAGTTTCTTTCAGATGAAAAAAATTGATAATGTTGCACAAAGCCGGCCATGAGGGAGTGCAAGTGGTGTCACCGCACATGGCATTGCCCTACTTTGTATTTGAACAATTGACCTCTTAAAATTAATGAAAACCACAAATACACCACACCATCAGTTGCTTGTATGAAATTCTTAGTCCTATTACAATTTAGTACAACTGAATAGATTTTTCGATCTTAGCATATTCAGGTTTTCAATTTACTTTCGCACAAGGCCCGCCGTTGATGTAGCACGTAAGGCAAATGAGGGAGCTATTGAGGTGAAAAAGCCGATTCAAGAAATTGTAAATGTGGCAACAAAATCTATAAACGTGAGTCATTAAAAATAAGTATGTAAATATATTGTAAATATTATGAGTCCTTTATTAGGAAGGATTAATTTTTGTGTCCTTTATTGATTATTGTTTCCATATAAAACAAGGATTGTATTTGTATATATTTCAAGGAAGTAATACAATGAAAATTATCCCGTAAAATGAGCGTAAAAATCACCACCTTTTGGAAACAGCTCGTGCCTTGATCCTTGGGGCCTCGGTTCCTCAACGTTTTTGGCTTGAAGCGGTTACCTATGCCGTGTATGTTATTAATCATATGCCCTCTCGGGGTGGTTGGTTTTCAAACACCTCTTCAAGTCTTCACACAACATGCTCCAGTGGTGTCAAGTAATACTCTCACTCCTCGAGTCTTTGGTTGTGTGGCTTATGTTCATATTCAAAAAATACATCGTAGTAAATTGGATCCACGTGCACTACGGTGTGTCTTTCTGGGTTTCTCTTCTCACCAAAAGGGGTATAAGTGTTACCATCCTGAAACTCAGCATCTGTATGTAACCATGGATGTGACCTTCTCTGAAACGAAATATTTCTACACTTCCATACCTTCCAATTCAGATCACCAAGGGGGAGAACACTGTTGGTAATCTGAGTTGGTTGGATCTAGGGGGAGATGTGATTATTGAACAGCGTGTAGGACCTGGAATTGTTGGTGTCAAATGTACAGTGGGTACTGAGTGTATTGACAACTCGGATGATGTTGGTGATGTGAGGTTGAATTTGACTGAACCCATAAGAGAGTCTCGGCCAGCTACTAGCGAGGAATGTCTTGAAGTTCAGCAGTCCTTTGCCGAGCCCACTACACATGCCCTTGCCGAGCCCACTACACCCTCTATCTCTAGTTCCGACGTGCCGCCCAATACATCTTATTTGAATATGCGTAAGTATCGTAAATGATTGTGTAACTAATCCAAGTAATAATGTGAGTAAGCATTGCCACCAAGACAAAATCGAGATGTGCCTCTTGATAGGTTTTTTCCTGAAGGGAAGGTGAAGTATTTGATAGCCAATTATGTATCATGTAACAAGCTTGCACCAAAACGTCAGACCTTAGTGAGTAATATAGATTCTATTCAAGTACCAACTCGAGTGGAGGAAGCTCTAAAAGATCCAAAGTGGGCAAAAGCAATGGATGAGGAGATGTTGGCATTACAGAAAAATAATACTTAGGAGGTGATAATGCTACCCGCAGGAAAGAAGACAATGGGATGCCGATGGGTATTTACAGTTAAATATAAGGTTGATGGAACGGTAGACAGATACAAAGCAAGGTTGGTGGCTAAAGGGTACACTCAAACATATGGGGTGTATTATCAAAAGACTTTCTCCCCAGTTGTCAAGATGAATACGGTACGTGTTCTTATTTCTTTAGCTGCAAATACGGATTGGCCATTAAAACAGTTCGATGTGAAGAATGCGTTTCTCCATGGGAATTTGGAGGAAGAAGTATATATGGATTTTCCTCCTATATATATCAATGCTAGGAATACCAGAGTATGTTGGTTGCGTAATTCACTCTATGAGCTTAAGCAATCGTCTCATGCATGGTCTGATAGATTTACTTAAGTTATAAAAAGGAATGGATATCGTCAGAATCATTCTGATCATACTTTATTTGTGAAGCGTAAATAAAATAAAGTAACAGCCTTGATTATCTATGTAGATGACATGATTATAACAAGAGATGACGTTGACGAGATGTCCAAGTTGCAAGGAAACCTTGCGGGCGAATTCGAAATGAAGGATTTAGGAGATTTGAATTATTTTCTGGAAGTTGAAGTTGCTCGCTTGTCTAAAGGTATCTTCTTGTCTCAACGTAAGTATGTACAGGATTTATTAAAAAAGACTGGTATGTTGGGATGTAAGTCGGTAGAGACGCCTATTGTTGAGAAGCATCGTTTGTGTTTGAATCCAAGTCAGAAACTGATTGATAAAGGTAGATATCAGAGGCTTGTATAGAGACTAATTTATTTAGCTCATACTCGTTCTGATATTGCCTATGCAATGAGTGTTGTGAGTCAATTCATGCATTCACCGAATGTGGATCATATGGCTGCTGTTATACGTATCTTGGCATACTTGAAGTCGGCACCTGGAAAATGAGTATTATATGGGAAACATGGCCATTTGAGAATTGAAGAGTTTATTGATGAAGATTAGGTAGGTGATGTAACTGATAGACGGTCTACTTCTGGGTACTTTACCTTTGTTGGAGGGAATTTGGTGACATGGCAAAGTAAGAAACAAAAGGTGGTGTCACGATCTTCAGCTGAGGCCGAATATAGAGGAATGGCTCAAGGAATTTGTGAAATCCTTTGGCTACGAAAACTTCTTTTGGGACTTGGGTTTAAACCGAAGGAGACCATGTAGTTGTATTGTGACAACAAGTCAGCAAGAGATATAGCTGATAATCCAGTGCAGCATGATAGAACAAAGCATGTGGAGGTTGATCGGCATTTTATTAAAGAGAAGCTTGAAAAGAAGATTGTATCAATACCGTTTGTGAATTCAAAAGAGCAACTTGCGGATGTTCTTACTCATATAGTGTGTGGTCAAAAATTTGGTGGCTCACTTGTGAAGTTTAGAATGTGTGATATCTATGCACCAACTTGAGGGGGAGTGTAAATGTGAGTTATTAAAAATAAGTATGTAAATATGTTGTAAATATTAGGAGTCCTTTATTAGGAAGGATTAATTGTTGTGTCCCTTATTAATTATTGTTTCCATATAGAACAAGAATTGTATTTGTATATATTTCAAGGAAGTAATACAATGAAAATCATCCCGTAAAATTCTATTTTACTACCTCTAATTTCTAGGCTACTAAATGCCCTCTCAGCAGCAGTAACCTTGTCTCTCTCATCATGTAAATCCTCCCTTTTGTCATAGACTTTAACAGAGGCTAGCACTTCCTTAATCCTTATAACATCAAGGTCTTTAGTCTCCTCTATTATAGATACTATGCGTAACGACCAGTCCCTAAATGTAACGATTTTCGTCCTGAAAGGTATTTTACAAAATTACTATTTTAGATATTTATATTATTTTATCATTTCTGGTGAGTTTTTGTGTGACGGTGGGAACCACACCCCACATCCCTCTTTTTCTCTTCTTTCCTGTGTCCTCCCTTCCCAAATTCTGAAAACACTCACTCTCTCCCTGAGTCTCGAACACACTCTCTCTTTAAGCCGAGAGCATTATCCGTGCTCCCACCTCCACTCTCTCACCAATCAAACTTGAAAACCATATTTTTGGCATCTCTGAGGCAAAAGGAACCTGCCTATACCTTTGCATGCATCATCAGAGCGATGGGCAGTGAACTGCCATGGAACCCGCGAGCTTCGAACTCTAGTTCTTTATCTCAGATGAGATTCTTGCTCTTCTTTTAATTTCTGGACTTCTAAATGTGTTGGAACTGTTGGTTTCTTCGAATTTTGTGCTTGAAAACATGTGCTTTAACTCGATTATACTCTGAACCTGCATGCCCAGCCTCAGCTTCGAATTCTAGCAAGACTATAGTCGAGTTTAAGGTTGATTTGGGTTCTGCAGTGTTCTTATTTCATTTCTCTTTCAGTTGGGACTGAATTTGGTGAGGTTTGAACCTGCTTATTCGTGCTCTAAACCTCTTCATGTTAACTTCAAGTTAAATTCAAAGGACTAGAGCTAATGCATGCTCTGTATTTTTTGCCCAGAAACCAAAGAAACATCACAAGTGCTATTGCAACTTTGCAACTAATCAAAAACCAATTCATTCCTAATCGACTATTGGGTAAATCTCCGAACGTCTATTTGAAGTTTTAGCTGGGATTAAATGAAAATTTGGGAGAATTTCACCTCTGGGTGGTTCTTGTTATTATTTCCAGAAACAGGTGAACTATACCGAAATAAACCCGACGATCTCGAGTTCCGTTCACCCAGGATTTCTCGAAGTTATTTATTAGGAGATGTGTATATTTTTAGTTTTAAGTTTCAATGTATTTCATAAGTGTAATGTACAAGATACAAGGTATATATGAGAGAGGAAAAAGAGAAGATATCGAGGTAGTTAGCTGCAACAAGCAACTAACTAGAAAGAAAGAAAAGAGGGCTGTCTATCACAGCCAATTAGAGCTAACCTACTTCACCCAATCAGTCACCTTCCTTAGATTAAGGAAATGTTTTATCTACTTTACACTAATTAGTCACTTCCCTTAAATTAAGGAAAAAACAGATTTACACCCGGTATAGGCAAGTATAGGCTTAAGCTTACCCTAGAGATACACCCAAGGTAGCTTACCGTAGAAGCTAACCCTAAACCCATCGAAACACACTTCAACACTCCCCCTCAAGCTAGATCGAGGAGGTTAATTGAGCCAACCTTGCCCAAAAAACGATGAAATGAAGCTGATGCCAGTGCCTTGGTAAAGAGATTTGCCAGTTAATCATGGATTCGTGTGAAGATGGTCCGTATGACTTGAGTTTGAACTTGAGCTCTAATGAAATGGCAGTCCACTTCGATATGTTTGGTACCTTCATGAAACACAGGGTTGGTAGCGATGTGCATGGCTACTTGATTATTGCACATAAGGGACATAGAGGACGGAGTAGGGAACCCTAAGTCTGAAAGTAGCCTTTTAAGCCAAATAAGTTCACAGGCAGTGGCTGCCATGGCTCGATATTCAGCCTCTGTGCTGGAAAGAGCAATTACTTGTTGCTTCTTGCTCTTCCAAGTAACAAGATTGCCCCCCACAAATGTACAATAGCCAGTGGTAAATTTTCTATCAATTGCATCCCCTGCTTAATCTGCATCCGTGTAGCCACTAATGGCAGTGGACTTATTGTTACGCATGATGATTCCTTGCCCTATTGACCCCTTGAGGTAGCGCAAAATTCTTTTAACAATGTGAAGGTGATCAACAGTGGGAAAGTGCATAAATTGGCTTACCAAGCTCACTGCATATGTGATATCTGGACATGTGATGGTGAGATATATAAGCTTCCTTACTAACCATTGGTAATAACTCACATCATGCATGGCTTCTCCATCTGTATTGAGCCTCAGTTTGCAATCCACATGAGTGATGGCAGGTTTGTAGTCAAGCATGTTTGCTTCTTAAAGAATATCTAGTACATATTTGCGTTGGTGTAGAAATAGCCCATTTGAAGATGTTGCCATTTCAATACCCAAAAACTACTTGAGCAGCCCCAGATCTTTGATAAGAAAGGTTTGATGTAGTTAACATTTCAGTGCCTCGATTTCAACAGCACTGTCTCCTATGACAATGAGATCATCCACGTAGATGAGAACCATTAATTTCCCACTGGTACCAATTCTTACAAACAGTGAGGAATCAACATTACTTTGCATAAAATCAACCTTCTCGAGTACTGAAATGAGTTTAGCATACCAAGCTCTTGGGGATTGTTTCAATCCATATATTGCCTTGTGCAATTTACACACCATGTTGCCTTCAAGACAATTATAGCCTGGAGGAGGCTACATATACACTTCTTCTTCCATGAAGAAAAGCATTCTTCATATCTATTTGATAAAGGGACTACCCACAATTTATAGCAACTGAAAGTAAAACCCTCACGGAATTCATCTTGGCCACATGTGCAAATGTTTCTTTGTAATCTACCCCAAAGGTCTGGGTGAAACCTCAAGCTACAAGTCTAGCCTTGTGTCTCGATAGAACCATCATCCTTGAATTTGATCTTGTAAATCCAACGACTTCCAACAACCTTTTTTTTTTTGTGGTAGTTGAACTAAACTTCATGTGTTATTTTCTTCCAGTGTATGAAGCTCATCAACCATGGCTTGATTCCATTGTGGAAGGAGTGATGATTCTCGGAAACTCCTAGGTTCATAGTGTTTATCAATTTCATTGAGAAATGCAGCATAAGATGTAGAGAACTCACGAAAACTGATGCTTTTAGTGATAGGGTGTCGTGAGGCATAAGTAACGTAATCTTGGAACCTAGTTGGAGGTTTCCTTGTTCTAGGAGGATTTCTTTTATTCACTTGAGGCTCTGTGAGAGGTTGAGAGTGATTAGAGTGAGACTCATCATTCTCTTCACTAGCAGGAATCAAACTAGCAGTGACTGAGTCTGTTTGCACTTCTTCACCATCGGAAATCACAGAGACTGAGTTTTCTTCCAACACAGAAGGATTAAAGTTATGAGGGAATGGAAATAATTCAAACAATTCCTCCCCCTGACTTGTAGTAGTTCCTTTGGAAGTGAAATAAAGACAGTTTTTTCCAACTTCACATCTCTTAACACAATGCACTTTTCAGTGGCTGGATTGAAGCACTTATATCCCTTTTGGGTGGAAGAGTAACCCATCAACAAACACTTGGTAGCCCTGACATCTAATTTGTCACGATTCAAGGCTTGAATGTGAACAAAGCAAACACATCCAAATACCTTGAGGTGTGTCAAATCAATCTTTCTACCTTTGAGTACTTCATAGGGAAATTTGAACTCTAGCACTCGACTTAAGAGTCAATTGATGAGATAAGTGGCAATGAGGATTGCAAATGGCCAAAATTTCTTTGGAATATTCATGTGAAGCATAAGGGCACGAGTATTCTCT
>JAOTRO020203221.1:0-17598 GCA_028566515.2 Pyracantha coccinea
CAAGGTCTTATATACTTGAACAAAAGAACACAGAAGATTATACATTATGATTTGAAGCCTGGAAATGTTCTATTTGACGAACTCGGGGTTGCAAAAGTGACTGACTTTGGTCTGAGCAAGATAGTGGAGGATGATGTCGGATCCCAGGGTATGGAACTAACATCCCAGGGTGCTGGGACTTATTGGTAAGTGATGCAACTCAGCTTATGTACATATGCAGGATTACATTTTCTTAAAGAACAGAAGTTCAGCTTCCCTTGGGAATTTGAAATGATGTTTGAACTTGAAAATTAGATTCTTCACCTTAATATATTTATATAGTTCTGTTGAGTTTTTGGCTGCTACTGTGTCTTCCAGTGGCTCTCCTCTGTCTTCTTCTTCTTGACATTTTTGTATATTTGGTTTAAGTAGCAGAATATTTAATAATTCCTTATTGCAGGCAATTACTTATGACTCATACATGCATATTTTGAAGGTTAGGTTTTCCTAAAGTATGCTCTACTTGGACCCCCCCAATATAGAATGTATATCAAACATGCAACATGTCTATGGTATTCAGATCAAATCTAAACATGCAAGACTCATTAAGCTTTATGAAAAATCTTTAAAATGCAACACTTAAGCTATGGTATTCAAGTGAAATTACAATTATTAACCACAAGAAGCCTTTGTCAATTTCAGGTACAACTCGCAAACCAAAATTGTATCAAATTACTTTTCTAAATATCCTAATGGTCCCAAATCATCAAGATACTTAGATAGTTTCAACACACAGTGATTAATAATTGAAAACCTGCATGCATAATATTATAAGCAAATTGAAAAGAAACTACATATTCTCTTACTAATACTTATGGCCTCACCATAGTAAAAGAAAGTTAGTTACGCATAATCATAATTGAAATCAAAAGATTTTTATTGAAATTGAAAAAATTGAAAAATATTGAAAACACCTTGAAAGTAAAAGTCTGAAATCTCCAGGTTTTGGCTGAATTCCTCTCTCAAAAGTCACAAAAGGAAGTAGAAGCTAGGGTCAGCCAAAAAGGGTTTATTTATACTACTACAATATAAATCCTTCCTAAAAAAAGGTCTTCTTAAACTAGGAAACAAAATAACTTAAGAGAAACTAGGAAACTAATCTGTAGTTGACAAGGAGAATCTGCCGACCAAGAAAACAACCACGTTCTGGGCCTTAAGCACCTCCAAAATATGCCAAATATGGCTCTTTTTAAAGCTTGAGATGTCGTGAACATATTTCTTGAAGAGCCAGTTGTCAAAAGACACATTATTGGACGCCAAAAAGCCAAATTCAGCCTAAAACGTCACTTTGGCATCACTGCTCACTGGTTCTTTATTTCATCGCCATAACTTAACCACTTGGTAGAAAAATCTAAAACTTTGACATGAACAAGCTGAAAAACTCATGGACATCCTCCAATTAGAATCACTTCAAAATTCATATGTCTGGTCACTTTTAGCTCACGAGTAGATCACATGTCATACATTGAAAATACAATCAAAGTATCAAAATTTCACCAAAATAATTGCCAAAACATTCTAAGAATAGGGTAAAATATATTATGCAAAGTAGTCATTTGACCTGAGATATCATAGTTGTCCTATGATTGGGTCCTTAGTCTTTGACTATGTTAATAACATTCCATTTGAGGGTGTCCATGACATAGTTGGGGTTAAGTTAAGCTACTTAATCATGTGGCCATGTGATGTACAATAAGGAATCTCTAACCCTTAAACCGTTGAGGGAGAATACCCTATGATATAATTAAGAGTCTATGGACATAACGCACAAATACGATTTAGGAAGTATGTTCCAGTTCACATTCAAAGTAATCATATAAACATGAGTATCACATTCAAAGAAATCAATGAGATCAAAAGTATTGATTTAGAGAAGGACCGTATTGTAATCCTAAATTGAATAGGTTCTCTACCTCTTTTGTTTTGCTTGGGTATCCATGACATACTGCTAGGTGTCACTCATGGATTATGGAAGCCCTGAAGATTAAAAGTCACTAATCTTCATTAAAGGGAGAGTTGAAAGTAAGTTTCAATTCATAATCAATTAGTAAGAATTTTTAATAGTTCACGGCCTAACTAATTCGAACCTAATGGATTGTACATTATGTGAGGTTGAAATTAAAGAAACAACGAAATTGAGTAAACAATTAAATTGTTTAATTGTTCATGGCTAGGATTACATAATATGTTAATTAATCAAACGAACAAGTTTGTTTTGAACCTCGGGTTAGTTTTGGGCCTCAAGGCCCAATGGGCTTTGAAAAGTCAAGTCCAACGACTTAAGTTGTATGAAAACTTAAATCACAAAAGGGCAAAAGGCCACTAACACCTTATGGCTAGCCATAGAGTGGGTTTTGGTTTGAAATTGGTACCAGACAGAATATCATGCAAATAAATATTTAACTTTGCACAGTAGACTAGTCAAACAAGCTAGTCAACTAGTTACAAGTTTGTCAGTAACATAAAGTACAGTTGCAAGAAAAAAATCTAAATGACTAGGACAACCAACTATTCAGAGTCCATCCAGATATATCTCACAAGAATAATTCCCAAACTTGAACATATTCACATATCAAACCATTATGCAAACAACAATTACAATGCAATTATGGATTAAACTATGCAAGATTAACTAGTCAAACTAGTCAGTCAACTAAGTGCAAATTTGTTAGTTAATCAAACATGGATCGATCTATCAAACTTAGTTTACTACAAGTTACCCTAGTCAACAACAATTTAGTTCATTACTCATAATATGCAATGTAAACTTAGTTGCAAACACATATCAAATAACAACCCATATGATACATGTAACATATGACATATGATAATAAATAAGATATTTGGACAAGTTTAAGAGACAAAGAACACAAGAAATTTTTTACTGGAAAAAACCCACCTCTGAGCTAAAAAACGGGGGACTCCACTGAGTCCAATCCACCAGTGCAAATAAGGTTCATACAAGGCACCACTTCAAGCTCAATTCCTATATCTAATCTATGGAGCAGCTTTACCTTTGTGCAACCTTACTTTGCACATGATGGAGACGTTTTCAGTCTTCACAAGATGGCAGCTTCTTTCCCTGTACTCTTCACCTTGTGGCACCGAGACCAACACGAACAAAAGAAAATGATATGGTGATGAAAGTGATATGAAGTATGGATTCAACAACCAGTCAGTTTCTTCAGTCAAACAGTTGAAGGAAGAAACCAATGTGAATCTAACCTAGGTCGGTTTGTAGATTTGAAACTTATGAAAAACTAGCATGAACAATGCAAGCCTCAACTCATAAACCATGTGTGGCGTTCACATAGATTTGATGCATGAGAAAAGGTTATGCAACTAGGGTTTTAAATGAAGAACACAAGAGAAAGCACACAGCTTTCGAATGCACTCTTAAAGATTTTAAACTTTCTAACCCAAAACAAATGAGCTTCTCAGAAGATTTAAGTAAGCATTTTCATGGATAGATTTATAAATATTTGATGAAGAACATTACCCAAAAAAAATGCTTGATGCTCATAAGGGATCAGAGATGGAGATGAAAAACAATGACTCTCTGTAAACTTTATCTATCTTAGCCTAAGAACCACATGAGACCAAGCTAGGTTTTTTAACAAAAGGACTTGTTTGTTTTTCAGCCAATCAAGGACAAGAAACATTTGTCAACCCAAAAAATGATCTGAGCAGATCAAGGGTTAAAAGCTAGTCTTCGAGTTGAGTGAATCCTTGTGTAGCAAATTTGACTTTATTCTTGACATCATTTCTCGACACATCAGACATGTTCTTGTATATTCATTCAGTGCCAAGAACATTGTTTTTTATTTTATTTTATGGATTGTTGACAATTTGTCTCCGAGTCCTAACTCCTTTATCAATAGGACCCACCATTTAGGCTTATCCTTGAACATCACACGGCCAAAACTTGACAAATTATCTAACACAACAGATGCATCACTGCTTTACTTCAAGGTAAAAGAGAACACATCATTATTTCTAGTATTTGGTGCAAAAAAAAAAACATTAGAATCATTAACTTTAGAAGCATCAAGAATATAACAACTATCTCCAAATCTTGGAAGCACACAAGTATATTATTCCTATTTTCATCCACAATTCGACAACCCATTTTGGGGAAACAAACTTTATCAGCCACTTCATCACACAACTGTCTAATATTAATGAGGCTTGACTTCAACCCATCCACATAGCCGACATTATTTAGCTAAGGAAGACAAGGAATAATGACAACACCCTTTTCAGTTATGTGAGACTTGTCCCCATAACCAAACATAACACCACCACCATTAAAGGGAGCAATAGACAAGAAAGTATATTTGTCTCTGGTCATATGACGAAAACACCCAATGTCAAGATGCCACACATTTAGTTCGATAACTGAATGTGCGTGGAGAACAACAAGACAATTGCTTGAAGCTTTCTGAATCCATTTAGAGTCTGACTTCACATTTCTCGAGCTGAATGACTAAACAAGTAGTGAAATTCTTTTGACTTCAATGGCTAGTTGATCCACATGATGCTTCAAAGTATCATTCTTTCTAGAGTGAAGTTTCCTATAGTTAGGTCGAATATGGCCAATCCTCCAAGGTGATGACATGTAGGAATACATCTTGTCTTCAAGCTAAGATTGAATTTTGGGGCCACATATTTTGACTCCTTCACAAATTTTGTATTGGTAGCCATAGAGCTTGGGACACTTTCAACAAAACTAACCACTTTTGTCTCCATATGATTTTCCCACACTTAACATTTTGTCAAGTCTCTCAACACCAATGGTAAGATGAATGACTTTGTTGTTTGCCTCATTCAACACGGACAACTGCTTCAAGTTTACCTCATGATACGTAACATTGTTTGCTTTTTTTTCCTGAGATATGTTTAGGTCTTGTACTTGGCTTCAAGGGCAGCAACAACATCATTTTCTCATCCACCCTCACAAAATGGGCACGTGTTGTATAGAAACTTGACTTGAATTTCAAGAGAAACAATATTTTCACTGAGTTACATTCTGACTAGTCAGAGTGACTCATTTTCTTTCTGCAGCTCAAAGGCCTTCTTGGTCAAATCAATACTATCCACTTGTGCAACACAAGTCACATAAAAAAAAGGAGCGATACCCAAGACACTAGGGCTGGGTTTGATCCCATTCGGTTTGGTTTTTTGCTAAAATAGAAACCAAACTGAAATTACGATTCAGTTCAGTTCTGTTCGGTTTTGTTTTGTTTTCAATTTTTTTTTCCATTTTGGTTCAAAATCAGTTTCAGTTTTTTTCGGTTCAGGTCGGGTTAAGTTTTTTAACTTTGAAAATTAGTATTAATTTTTTTTTTTACAAAAAAGAAAATTAAAAATTGAGAGAGTTAGAGAGAGGTTGTTAAGCTATGGTTGAGTTGAATGACATATATATAGACACACACACATACATTAGATAGGTAGGTTTCTGTTATATGGCACAAGCTAGATAAGGCCTAGGCTTCATTGCACCCCCTATTAGAGGACAAAGGTAGCAAGGTGGTGGAGGTTCAAGAGCCCATAACCATAGCACTCCACCACCAGGTTCTAATTCCCCATAACATCTTGCATGTACACTGCAGGAACAAGGTGTTTCCTGATAGGACTGCAAAAGTAGGGACAAAAACACTTAAAAATACTTGCAAGAGTACTAGGTTATTGTAGTATAGCTGCTCAAGTAAGGTCGTTTTCCACAAAGATTGAATGAATAATTTATGTTAAAACCAAATCTTAATTAATTATTCGAAACAAAGTTTGGAAAATGTTGATCCAACGACCTAAAATATTAAAAATTAATTTAATTAAAAACAATTAAATAAATTGGCAAAGTAAATAAAACAAAAGAAAACAGTTTGAAAATTTATTTAAGCACTAGGGTTCCGCCGTCACCTTAACAATCTTACGTAGTTCTTCAAATTACTTATGAATTATACATAGAACGTATATCTAACATGCAATATGTCTGTGGTGTCCAGATCGAATGTGAACAAGCAAGACTCATTAAGATTTGTGAAAACCTTTTGAAAAACCATAACCCTTAAGACATGTTGTCCATCCTTAGAAGATACATATTAACAACAAGAAGCCTTAGTCAATTTTAGGGACATCTCACCGCCAAAATTGCATCAAATTACTTTTCTAAATATCCTAGTGGTGGCCAATCACTAAGACAGATAGATAGTTTTAACCAGTGATTAACAATTCAAAATCTACATGCATAATATCATAAGCAAATTGAAAAGAAACTACATATTCTTGCTAAGGCTTGTGGCCTCGCCCTAGCAAACGAAACTAGCTACTAACAACCATAAAACAAAATATTATTAAGACCATGGATAGAAAACACCTTGAAAATAAACTTGAATCGTCAAAAGCTCTCTAAAGCCAAAATGTTTGCGTTCTCCCCCTCTTTAAAAAACCCTAATGGCTAAAAAGCCTTATTTATACTACTAGAAAATAAAACCCTACCTAGAAAAGGTCTTCTAAAAACTAGGAAACATAATAGAATTGAAACAAATTAGGAAACATAATCCTAAATTAACTTGGTAAATTCGCCCAAAATCCTTCACAGCCACGTTTTGGACCCATATCAGCTCCAAAACCTGCCCAAAATA
Source organism: Pyracantha coccinea (assembly GCA_028566515.2). Taxonomy (NCBI): domain Eukaryota; kingdom Viridiplantae; phylum Streptophyta; class Magnoliopsida; order Rosales; family Rosaceae; genus Pyracantha; species Pyracantha coccinea. The sequence continues at coordinate 6,684 of JAOTRO020203221.1, forward strand.
GCTAGATTTAAAGCTTGAACTATTTTAAACACTTCTCCAGAAGGCCACAAACCCATCTTAGATCATCTTGAGCTCCAAAAACTGCATTTAAACCCAAAAACATCACTTTCCTTTATTTAATCGCCAGAAAATAACCACTTGGTAGAAAAATTCCAAATTTTGACACAAACAAGCTAAGAGACACACGAACATTTAAATTTGAATTAATCCAAAATTCATCCATTTGATCACTTTTTGCTCTAGAGGAAGTCCAATGTCCTACATTAAAAATATAATCCAAAGTATCAAAATTCTACCAAAATAACCAATAAACTATAACTAAGAATATGGTAAAATATATAGTATAATATCGACTCATCAATCCAAAATAAGGGATAATCGTGTCATTTAATCATTAAATTTTGTTTGAAAAAAAATCCGGAATATATGTTGTTGATGTACAAAATCAGCGAGATTTCAGAACAACGTAAAGTGTCAAGTTTGTGACATTTGCTCGATTGCTCTGGTTACCTAATGAGGATAACATGTAAAGAGATAGAGATAGGGAAGCAAACACAAGATTTACATGGTTCACCTTAAGTTTGACTACGTCCACGGTGTAGAGGAGTTCTTGTTCTTATTAATAGTGAAGGGTTTACATAAATACATAGGTTCAAGCATAATCATCATTAATGGGTTTTACTGACTAGTTTAAGTACAATAATGACATTAGAGATTAATTGTAGGAGAATGGTCTTCTTTTATTGTTGAGGAGAGTCTTCGGCTTTCATCCGTAGTCGATGTGGGACATTATGAGCTTTATTCTGACGTTGACATGTGTCGTGTTGTGATTGGCCTCTTGGTTGGAGGGAAACTCTTGTGATTGGGCATGGGTACCTCACCATGAACCCTTCAGTGGGTCCTTGAAGGTGTGAAGTTGATCGGTACTTGGTAGTTTCAAGATTGGTTGACTATGGTACAAACATATACTATGGACAACGTTTTGTTGGTAGCCTCTTCTCTCAAATGATAGTTTCATCTTCATTATCGTGCAATTCTTTTTATGGTCTCGGGTTTGATTCTCTGAGCTAGTGAGTCTGCTTGATTGTGGTCACGGGCAGGGTGAAATTCCCCATAGCCTCTCTGGGCCCGAAAGGGATTGATAATCGTGACTTGTCACCAGTTGTCCCATTTTTTTACAAAAAATAAATACATAAATAAATAAATATATAGAATTGGTCCCTGAACTTTCACTCTAGTTTAGATTTCATGCCTAAATTAAAAATTCGTTAATTTTGGTCCATAATTTTTTTACGGAGCTAACTACAGGGATCAGTACTCCATACATTTTCAAATTCAAGGACTAAAATTAACGGAATTTTAATTTAAGGACGAAATAGAAACTAAGATTCAAGTTTAAGAACTAAGTCTAAATTTTAGTATAAATCATAATGGAGTGTGTTGACGTCTTTTCTTGAATAGGAAAGAGTGGGACTAATGAGCTCCAATTTAAATTTTCACATGCACAACACTTGACATCCAGAACCAATGGAGACACCCATTTTGAAGTTGTTGAAATTCTAGAAGCTGAATTGGGATACCACTTATAATTTTGTATATATCACATACTTAAAGTCTTGATGATGCAAACCATGTTGATTTTGGAATAACATAAAGTTTCAAGAAACACAAGATATACATGGTTCACCTTAAGTTGGGTTACGTCACGAGGGTAGATAAGTTCTCATTAATAATATAGAGTTTACATGATTCAAAGGTTTAATCAATGAGTCTAATAATTGATTAAGTAGACTAATAGCATCATGGATTAATTGTGGGAGAATGATCTCTTTTTATAGTTGAGGAGAGCCCTCTATTTTCACATGCATGTGGGACATTAGTACCTTTATTTTGGTGTTGACACGTGTCGCGTTGTGATTGGTCACTTAGTTGGAGAGTCACGAGCCCTTCATTAGGTCCTCAAAGATATTTAGTTGATTGATGTTCAATAGTTTTGGGATTTGTGAAGTATGATATTTAGTTGACTAGTGCTAAGTAGTTTCGGGATTTGTGAAGTATAATACAAACAGTACTAATTTAGTCTTCTAAGAAGTCTTTATTGTGTTCTAAATCATCATACTATGCTCAGGTGTTTTCATTCGTTAAATTTTAGTTACTGTAACTTTGATCAATGACCTAATGATAAAGACCATAGGAGTATAGAGTACCTAGAATATGTTAGAACTAGAAAATCCCAATCTCTTACGGGTGGAAAACACTTTTTGTCTTTAGTACAACGATAATTTATACTAATTTACACTAAAAAAAGATGAGGTAGGCACCCTAACTACTCAAGTTGTCCACCACTTGTAAAAAGAATGAAAAAATACAACACGAAGACTTCTCAGAGGAGGATGTAAAACGAGAACTTTTTAGGAGGAAAATAGATTGGTTAGCTGGAAAATAGATTGATTATTTAGAATCATGATCATGTATTGGGAGACAGAAAAGTAGTGGACAGCAAGGAGTCAATCATCATTATGGTTGCTTGTTTTTCTACGAATGCAAAATGCCATTACGATACAGCATGTGTCGTGTGTTTAGTGTGTGTAGTATGTGGTGGTGGTGGTCCGACACCGCTGCCCACTGAGTTTGGGGAAATAGGACGACGTGGGTTGTAAAAAAAACAGAAGACGTGGGTTGTCAGAAAAACAAAGTGCCCTCTTCCCCCACAGGACAAAAGGTAGCGTCACATCCCATGAATTGAATATCCAGCTGTGTGCGCCACAGTTTCCCGTGTTATTTCCGCGTGCTCGACAGTTTCCGCGTGCTGCCCATCTAACCTAGTTTATTTAACCATTCGGTCGGCGCTGAAGCTGATTCCGTCGTTTTCACCTCGCCGATATTGTGGAACTTGAATACTCAAATCATGTTTTTGGTATACTTGTTGCGTCTCATAAGAGCTTGCTGTCTTTTATAATATACATGTTTTGACGTTTGGTTGTCTTTTTATGACACTTTCTAAAACTGGTTTTTCTTTTATCAAATTTTATGTGAAAAGTCCATAATACGCTTCATTAACTAGAAAGAGGGCAAACAACGACGCATTGACGACACCAAACGAGACTGTTTTTTCGATGTTGAACCACCGCTCAGATGATAACGACGCCACAACTTCACTCCAACGATTTTAAAAACAATCACAAGCTCATTTTCTAACCCTATTTAACCAAAAAGGACTTGCATTTCAATTTGATTTAAACCAAAATTCTTAGAATTTTAAGCTATCATTGCAACAACAACAATCTGACAACACCACAACGACACTGCAACTTTAATTTCCTTTTATGATCTTGAACCAACACAACTACAACAGCAATCTGATTCGATACTCCAACGGTACATCCTCATTTTTGAAGCACCACAGCCACAACAACTAATTCAAGGACCCCCCTCCCTATTCATTCCCCAACTACCACATCCAAATTTCAAATCTGAAAAATCAAAGAATTGAACTAAACCTAGATGAGATGGAGCAATCAGAAGCTTACTCTGCTGCTTAATGGTGTTCCAGAGTTCTTCACTGCTCCAAATTTGATTAGTCAAGGTACAACAACCAAAGAATTGATCTGAGAGTGTCCTATAGGGTGTTGCTGCGTATTTTGTGGTTTATGATCACTGAAAGACATGTTGTCCAATAAAAAGATCAATGAACGACAGCATGGACTTTTCGCAGGCAACATTAATAACAACAACAATTTTTAGAGTGTAACCAAATGTCAAACATGTCTATTGTGGCTAATTGCCTTTTACAAATTGATGATTTCATCATTTTTTTTATTTGGATGAAGAAATTTAAGACTAATGAAGTTACCTATAAATCAAAAGATAAAAATTAAAAAGTTATAAAGTCATATTTGAATCCAAACGAGGCATGTAAATCACATCTCCATTGATACGGATTCAAATTCAATGAAGTCAAATTCCCCAAATTTGTAAACTAAGAATTTTGAGGAATCACTTGCATATTCCAGAGCAGAGGAGCAAGTTTCTCTCTTAAGTCGAGGGCTAATTCCGGCTTCATTGGCTGAGGAACTTCGCCTTTTGAAGATTTCGATCTCCCATACCTTGAGTTTCAATGTGTGGGTCTTGCATTAGAAGGAAGAGGGTTTCAATACAAACTCATAGCCTCCGACATTGCTCGATTTCGTTGTTGGATGAATGAGTTATGATAAACCTAGCTTGGAAGATGGAGGGGAGAGAAAGAGCGCATTTCTGAAGCTGCTGCACGAAGAACAAATGAGTGGGAGAGGCATAGTTGAGCATAAATGAAAGTTGTCCTAATTTGATCAAAATGCCCTTCCCTCACAAAGTTCGTAACTTATTCATTTTAACTCATTTTCACACCATTTGCGTCCACACGCTTATAACGACGAGTACAAAAGTCTTGGGAGACAATGTTTTCTAATACATGTCTTGAGTTCAGAGGTCCACAATCCCGGTAGACAAAATCTTCCTCGGTCTTTGGTTGAAATTTTTTAGTTGTGAGAGTTCATGAGATTCTTTAAAGTGGTTATGGAGAACAATGACCAGGCTTGTACCACGTTTGGATATCCGGGATACTCGACCTGAGAGCATGGTCATGGAGGACACTGACCAGATTTGTACCACGGGTTTGGGTCATTTCTTCAATATTAGCTTTGAAGTTGTAATGTTGTTTTTTAATGAATGGTTATAGTGTCGTTTAATTTTAAAGGGTCTTTTGTTGTCTAAAATATCGTATAAGTATTTATACCTCGTCCACCCAAAGAAGAATTCATAGATCTTCATGTTGTTTTTATGAGTTTGCCATAATAGTGATGTGATCAGTGTGCTGGACACAAAACTTTCTCCTATGTTAATCATATCAAATCTAATTGGAAGTCAATGAATTAAATTTCTACAATTCAAAACCGTTTAATATCTCCATGAATATGATGAAACAAGTGACAAAAATATTTTGAATAATGTCCAAAGAAACATGGAATAGACTGCCATACATAGGGGTCCCAGTTGTTTTTAGTCATGAGATATTAGATATACAATTACAATTGCTCAAACCGAACTCAAGCGCTAAGTGACTGGTTACTATCCTAATTAATCTTTAGGTTTTTAAAATTAAGAAATGACACCTAGCTAGTGATGATGGAGTTGGTAAACGTCAAGTAATTATCATAAACAAATGTCTATGGAATTTCGAAATGACATATGATGTTAAGTTAGAGGAAATTACGTGTGATGTGCCACATAAATAAACATACTTGTAGTTGAGAAGTCACACTTGTGGAGCTTACTCTTATTATGTCTATTTTATAATAATAACTTGTATGAAATGAATGTACCGTCACTTGACATTTTGATTCAATAGTAAATTATCATGTAGAAAAGAAAACTTACACATGTAAATGTATTAGAGTGCTACTAGATATCCATCCCATTGTCCTATTTCTACACCCACGTTATAATCTCACCCATCATGAGCAGTTTAAAAACTAAAATCCTATTAATCCACCCCAATTATTTCTAAAATAACCTCAAATATCTAAATCCTTTTTTTTTTCACCCCAACTGCATCATCAGTGTATGTGCAAGTCACCAAGCCGCACGAGTCGAACGACCTTGACGATGTTTCCGGTACCAGCTTCCACCTTCGTTGGGAGTCATCGCGTCGACCTCGCTAAGATTCCGACAGCCGCAGATGAACGGGAGGGTAATGATCTCGCTCTCATCGACGTAGTCCATGCTGATGGCTTCAAGATTTGGGCCTCGATGAAACGGTTGATGCAGACTTTGGCCATGACGGGGATGGTGACAGAGCGCTTGATTTCCTTGATGAGTTGGGGGTTGGACATTCGGGCGCTGCCGCCTTGGGATCAGATGTCGGCGAGGACGTGCTTGATAGCCATGACGGCGTAGGCCTCCTCGGCGATGCAAGCATGGGTGGGGAGATTTTTCCAAGTCCTTTGATGTAATTTTACAAAAGGATAAAAATGGTAGTAAATTTTTATAAAGTAGTGAGGTGGTGAGATAAGACAACGGAATAAGCTTATCAACACTCACGTATTCCAAAGACCAACAATAGCGATGACACAATTTCATACTTTTTGATCTGGTATTTCACAACATAAAGTAATTAATTGAAGACGGTGATTGTTTCAAATTTCAAAAGATGTCAAAATAAAGCTAAATAAAGATTATTCTAGGAGGGAACAAAATATAAGATTAAGAATTAAAAAAGAAATAAATATATTATTTTTTTAACAAACAATATTATACTCTACGAGGAGTCGGGTTTAGCCGCATAATAAATTAGACATAACATGGTTCAAATTCGTCTTTAACGAGAATTGAACATAAGATCATTATTTACAAGTGAAAAGAAATATCAATAAACTGTAGTACTAAATGGCATGAATAAACCAATTTAATTCATGAAAATATTACTGTGGCAGAAGAGGTTAAACAAGGATAAAGATCCTCTCCGGATCTTCTCACATGTCGTAGTATTTCTTATATTATATTTGTTCATCGTATATCATGTATATCATGCGATTAGTTTTAAGATTTTTAAGTCAACCAATCACAGGCTTACAGCAGTGCTTAACCCACTAAAAAGTAAAAATCTCCCAATCGGTTAGAAAATCCCAAATTCCCAATAATTCAAAGAAATATAAATCAGCCGCTTGAAAAGCTTCACCCACGAAGGTTCCTGGAAGTTGCCATGGCAGTGCCTTCATTCCCACCATTTAACCCCCCATCCCTTCCTCTCTGCCTCCTATCTTTCCCTTTCTCTCTCCTCCTTCTCCATCTTCATCATCATCATCATTTTCCTATCTCTCTCTACAACTTCTTCCCCCATCTGGGTTTTCATCTTCAATCATGAAGTTCATCAAAATTAGCTCCAAAACTCTCAGTCCGAAACGCCTCTTCCGGTCTAAGAAGGATCGGTCCGCCGTATCTCGTTCCGAACCGCCGTCGTTCGGCTCCGAAACGGCTTCTGCCTCGTCATTCTCTTCCTCATACACAATCCACAAGCCCGCTGGCGCCGGCGGTGTAACCACGCCCACCAGCGTTTTGCCCGAAAGATCAGGTGAGTGGTCCGAGTTTTCGGCTGATCTGCAGCTCGACATGGCGCAAGCGTTTAAGCTTATAGACCGAGACAACGATGGAGTGGTGTCGAGGAAAGAACTCGAGGCTCTTCTGTGCCGGCTCGGGAACGACCCGCAGAGTCGAGAGGAGGTGACGTTGATGCTGAGCGAGGTGGACCGAGACGGTAACGGTTCAATCAGCCTCGAGGCTGTGTTGAACCGGGTCGGGCCGGTTTCCGGTCCAGCTGCCGACTCTGAACTGCGGGATGCGTTTGAAGTATTTGACACGGATAACGACGGAAAAATATCGGCGGAGGAGCTTTTGAGCTTTTTCAGGGCAATCGGCGACGAAGGGTGCACGTTAGAGGAGTGCGGGCGCATGATAGCGGGGGTTGATAAGAACGGGGATGGGTTCGTGTGCTTTGAGGAGTTTGCTCTTATGATGGAGCTTCAGAGATGAAGACGCTCCCGATGTTTTTAGGCCTTTTGATTTTCTTTTTGTTAATTTCGATCGGGATAATGGATGTATGGCTTTTAACGGTATCTTGGAAATATTGAAATGATCAGAGGATCAATCTCAAAGTACATTTGTTCTCTTATCTTGTTTTCTGGGTTTCTCTCAGTGTGTGAACGCAGCCGTCACAAAATTTGCTACTATAAAAGATATGCTTTCAACTAATGCATTGAAATTTAGAGTCCAGTAATCTAATATTCTCAACAATTGGCTTTAAGATGTCAGGGAGGATTCCAATCACCTAGCACCACCTGAATGACCAGCCTTGGTTCCCCTTTCACCAGTAAGCTCATCTTCAATGGAGAGGTTAAACGTCTAAAAGACAAAAAATAATTTGATTTGTTCAAAAATTAATCTTCAACCGATGGTTAGGTTATAAAAATAGTCTTTTAACTTTAATTTAATTAGAGTAATGATCCATTAATTAAAAATTCATAATCATTGGTTCCTTACATCATCAAAACGTATAATTATAGATCTTTTTATCAAATTCATTAAAACTTCCGTCAAACTAAGTTATGTGCTACGCACAAGAGGGGGAAAATATGGAACACCAACAAAAAAATTGTAGCAACAGTTCCTCAACTTTAATCCAATTGGAGAAATTATCTCTCAACTTTAATCCAATTGGAACAATAATCCCTCAATTTTAACTTAACTATAGCAATATTCCTTCTAACATAAGTCATTTTTACAGAATTCTGGCAGAGTTAAAAAAATAACCATAGTTGCACGTTTTGATGAATTAAATGACTCATAGTCAATAATTTTTAGATAAGTTACCATTGCTCCAATTAGATGAAAATGATGGAAAGTTGTGATCACTTTGGTTCTCCGAAAGTGGACGGATTATAAAAAACCAAATAAAGAAAACGATGCAAAGCTTTGGAATTTATGATTTATCTAATGCATTATTCTCAATGGAAATTGCTGTCCCTTTTCCTTCCAATTTCCTGTCCTTTTTTTGCCGTTAAATTTTGATATTAAATATGTAACCAGTAATTTAACGATTAAAATTTTCGATACATAAAAATCTCCGAAAGATACTAAAACATTGCAAAAGTTAATTAATGCGGGGATCAAGTATCAACCACTGAGGCTAACTTGATTAGTGTATGAAGACTGACTAAACTACCGTATATTTGGTTTTCATTCAACTTGGATCGGTTTCTCATGCAAGATTCCTTGCTTAACATATACAATTTCATTATATTATATATTTAAACATATATCTCTATTTTTTTTTCAATACATCGTTATTTTTACATTAGGAAATGAAGAGTTATGTTAAGTAACACAATGAACAGCCTAATTTGGTATCGAATTCACCATCTAGAGATTCGAACTTAAGACCTCTCACACAAATATCCCTATCTTTTTTTAGTAAATCGATATTTTTACAATAGGGAATAGATAGTTTCGTTAAGCCATACAATGAACAGCCTAATTTGGTATCGAATTCGTTATCCACGAGATACAAACTTAAAACTTCTCATTTCTAAACGAATAGGAATATCACTAAATCATAATACTGAGTGACAATATTATCCCTGCTTAAAAGGTTGTGGTACCAACTATTTCATTTGACTGGTTAAAATGATAAACACAAAAGAATGAATGTCCCGATAAGTTTTGACTTTCTGCAATATTTTGAGGGATATGCTTATCACAGCAGCATAAATTGCCTAATATTTATTTTACCAATTCCCCTAAATTATATTAATAATTAACTTGGCTGTTAAGAAATGAGGGAGAGTTCTTCGTCAAAATTCTCTTTGACCAGTTCACGAAATTTTATGCTTACAATTGGAATTATTAGTGTTATACATCACTTTGTAAAGTGTAAATATTAAATTAAAGTCATTTAGTCAGCTAATTGTAGTAAAAAGATAAACAAGTTTGTAATACTTTTATTGAAGTCATCCATTTGTTTTTATACAATATACAATTCGGTGACTAAACGATTAAATTTTTTATGGATTTCATGCAGATACAATTTTTACAAAAGTATTTATATTATTAGTGGTTTCAATCATAAGCACAAAATTTTATAAACTAGACATGCATTGTTTATTACATTATGAAAATGCATATATAATAATTTCGTATATCTTATCTCATTTTACATCTTTTTATTTATCTTATCTTATTTTAGATCAAGAGGATCAAATAATACTTTCGTAACACGTTCTCATTTAGTTTGCATAACATTTCATCAGAGAAATGAATCTTGATCGGCATATACATGTGGTAACAAAAATCTTTCATTTTCAGTCTCAATGAATTTCTACCTATAAAATAATTAAACACCTTTGATAAAAATAAAAAAAAACCAAAGCCACATGCCACGGAGTGGAGGAGAGAGTTTGGCTGATCTCTCATACCTAATTCAATTTCTCTAAAAAGAAAGAGTTTAGGGCTTAATTACATAGCAAAAGCGTACCAGATTGTAGTGATTACATGCCATATGTTGACGTTCAGTTGGCCAAAGTGTGTCATCCATTGGATATAGTAGGAAAGTATCTTTAAAATGTTGGGACATCTTAAAACTACTTGAGAAATAAAGACAAATATATTATTTAATTGTAGTATCTTCGAATTACCTCGTGGAATCATTGATTGGATTTGACTGTAATTCCTTATTTGATTGAGTTAGTCTTTAACAAGGAAAGCATTAAAGATAAGATTTGAACATTAATCCTATCTTTAATACTTTTGAAGAAGTCGTAGTCAGCAACTTATATCTTTTTGAAGGTTAAATTGCGTGTGGAATGGAGACATGCATGTTAGGGTATGGAGACATGCATGTTAGGGAAAATAATTGGATCCTTTCGCTTTCTTCAGTCATTTCATTTATAATATATAGAGCTTTTCCTTTTATTACTAATCAAGGAAAATGATTTTCTAGAACAAAATTAAAATGGTTAATTAATAACAATATATATATATATATATAAATTCGTTTAGATCAATGAAAAATACTCAAATATTTTAATATATTGAATGACCTTATATTGTATCCATTGATGTAGTAATGTGTTTAAATAGAAATTTTTTTGTGAGTCACAGAAGACGAAGATTCAAACTGAGTACTGTTTTACAATTATATTTAGTTGAAAGTTTATAATTTTTTGAAGGGTAATGTAACAACCCGTCTCGGAAATTTGAAATAGTGTAAAATTAACCATGGTTAATGTGCAGTTAAGAGTAATAATGGTGTGTGGTTAGGTGGGGATCACCCTAACCCTTTCATCATTTCCCTCCGGTTTTTCCGAAAGGTGTTTACACCTTTCAT
>JAOTRO020203502.1:0-17586 GCA_028566515.2 Pyracantha coccinea
TTAAGTATTATTTTATTATTTTTAAACCAACAACTTAACTTTTATTATTTTTGTTGAAAAAAACATAAATAAAGCAATAAATTCTAATATATCAAGTAGAAAGAAAATATTAACAATATACCATACTCTCAAGTCGGTCATCAAATTAAAATTTAATATTTTAAATCTGACGTTTCATTTAGATATGCTCTCATTTTGCAATACATCAACGACTAAAAGCTATTTATGTAGAGAGCCAGACGACGGTTGATTTAACTTTTGGTCAAGAGAAGGTCATTGTTGGTAATCCACAGTGAAACTTTATAGGTAGGTGGGACCGGGGGGCAAGTTAATGAGATGAATTACGGTTACATTTTTCAGAGAAGTTGACGGGGCATTTATTTACATTACTTGTCCTTCCATTTTTCTCTTTTTTTTTTTTTTTTTTGGTGTGTGGGAGGGAAAGGTGAGAGAATATGTAATGCCACTGGGGGCTGCCCAAGTGAAGAGAGTGGCAGTGGGAGGTAAATAAGTGGAAAGAGGGGGGACCAAAGTGGTAAAAAAGGTGGGTAAAAAAGTCAAAGAAAGGGAAGGCACGTGTGGGTGTTTAATTAGAGCTTTGGGCTTCTGCTTTGCAACATATATTCCCACTTCCCGGTTTCCCACCACCTGCATGACATTCCCTCCCCTTCCCCACGAAATCCGATTCCCCTCCTCCAACTTTTTTCAAAAAAACTTTTTTTAAATTTAAAAAAAAAACGCAAAAACAAATCCAATCCAATCCCCTTTTTTAAAAATTTTTAAAAACGCAAAAACAAATCCAATCCAATCCCTTTTTTTTCTAAAACGAAAACCAACTATCGTCGTCTGAGCTAGCTGTTGTTTCGTTTTCAAGTTCACAAGATAAGAATCTCCAAAAGCCAAAACTCTCTCTCTCTCTCTCTCTCTAAGAATATTTGTGTTGTTGGATGCATTTGCCAGCCTAAAAACGAGGGCGTGGGGATGGCTTCAGGCTCTGAACTTTTTGATTTTTCTGTAGAAAAATAGAGACGGGTCGAAATTTTTGGGTTTTTGAAATTGCTTTTTATTGGTACGAAAAGTTTGCATGATGTCATTTGAACTAGGGTTTATGATGGACAGATATATATAGGACTCGTTGTATACTCTTTGATTGCTTCGTTGCTTGTGCTTACGACCAAAAACAAAACAAAAAAAACACAGTTTCATTATGTGACAATTGACATGTCAATTATATCGGTACACTATTGATTATTGACATATCTTTCATGCGTATTGATTATAGTACGGTTACTTTGATTATGTAATTATCGATATACTTGTTAGGTGGGCAGATAAGACACTTGATCAAGTTGTTTAACTTAAATATTTCTTGATCAACAACGTAACTGTAATTCATAAAATTTAAAATCATAAGAAAGTGGCTACAACTATCCCAAATAATCACTTGCATTACCAGTTAGAATGTAAAATCACTACTTAAAATAGATGGACATGCAATTTTTGGATAGTATAATGTTTTAAGAGACGGAGGCGAAGTCAAGACGTTTTATTGATAACTCTGGCTAACCGAAATCCTTGAGGTGTTAGACGAAGCCCAAGTGACATAAATAATTGGGGACTATTGTGGGTTATAAAATCACAAGCCTTGGCTCAAAATGACTTCATTTTGGGCCAAAAATCTTATTCTTCGCGGTCATTATTTTTGTGAAGACGTCGCCACTACAATAGAAAAAAAAAAAAAAACAAGAGTGCAGAGCTTCAGAAGCCCAACCTTACTTCGAGGGATGCCCATAAAATTTAAAGCAAGGATTTCAACCGCCATAGCAAGCCCTAAGGCGCGCCTTGACCACGTCTAAACGAGTTTTTAGCTACTCTTCCTAAGCAGAGGCCCAGTCTAAACACTCATCAGGCCGCATTTTTTTAAAACACTAGTATAATGAAAAAATTGTCTGGAAATATGGAACAGTGAAGCATAAGATAAATTATAGGAAACTTTAACGAAAAGCTTTCGGTACTGTTTACTTTAACGCAAAACCATATTTTTACACTAAAAAGTCAATTCTGATACTATTCACTTTACCCTTTATTTGTCTTTATCGTTAAAACTCAAAGTTTTTAAACATTTTTCATTAGTTTTTCTTATAATGAAACATATAGAGTATTGTTTCTAGGGTTCACATGCTAGTAACAAAAAAACACTAATGTGTTGCTTGACAGTCCTATAAGAGAACATTTATATGATGTATACGCAACTTGTTGGACCGACCTTCCATCGAGCCATGGTGGAGGGGTGCTTCCTGGAAACCACAGAGGTCTATCAGGGTCAGCAGCAGCAGCACGTACTGTAAAAGATGACGATGATCCGTTTGGTGCTGTGAAGCTTCTCACTCTCGGCTTCCTTCCACCAAAGAAAGAAGCCTTGGTCGCTGCCAAAGTAGCCCCACCCTTCTGGGAGCTGCAGTATAATCCATATCCTTGTTGTATCAATTAAGCAAACGTGACTAAAAACAAAGCTCCAAATTTCCACTAAACCATGCAAGAGCAAGTAATTAACCACAACATTAAGTTAATTAATTACTAATTACCGTGAAGATACGGCGACGGTTGCAATGGCGGAAGAGGATGCCCAAGCGGAGGCCATTTTGTGAGACTTGAACCTAACTTTGCTGCTTGTTTGATCTGTGAAATTGGATGGGGGGTTTGGAGTGCCTGGGGAGAGAGACGCAAATGAGTTAATGTAAAGAATCGAAGGGGCTTATCTTGTAGGATAGGAGAGTGGTATCCGATTGGCTTTTGGATTGCCATGTGGCATGCAGAATCTGAAAGTGGGCCCCTTCATTCCCTCCACCTCCAGTTGTTGAGCTTACCTGGAAAAATCACAAACTGGTGGTTTACATTACAAGTCAGAGTCACCAATATATCTGAGAACTGACTGCAACCAATGAGGGCATCGTATAAGGAGGCCAAGTAGATATCTGATATTCTCACATAAGGTAATGTTTATTACCCAATTTAATGTGTATGAAACACGTATAACACAATATTAACACAAGCTTAAGCCATTGATTATCAAAAATTCTCAGACAGACATAACAACGGCGTCTTATTTGTAACTTTAAAGCCTCATTTAGTACCGTATTAGGCCATATTGCACCAGACTAGAATGTACTCAAATACATTGACTATTGTAATGTGTTGGAGAAGTTATCGTCGGTTTTCTTCTTGGCAAATTCTTGATGTAGTGCATTGAGATTGGAAGCACAACCCTCTTACGAGCCAGTTTTTGTGAGTAAGTTCTATCCATAGACTAATGGGAGGGTTTCCAAAAGCTCAGTCCACTACATCACGTGCCGAGTTTTTATGCCTCTCCCTCACAATTACATTTCGGAGTTTAGAATTTGTAATGATTTCTATGAGTCTAATGTTAGGGTTTGTGATGGTATTTGCTTCCGGTGTTAGCCAAGCAGTGAGGGAAGGTTAGGGTAATGATTCAGAATCAGGACAGGTCGAAGTCAGATTGCCATAACGGAATCGGGTCGTTTAAGGAGGTCCAACTTGAATTGGGCTTCACTGTACGGACTAATTTAAGAGAGAAACTTATCAGCTTGAGACTTTCTATCACATGAAGCCCAGTTGAGTTTTATTGGGTCAGGAGGAACTTATTCACAGTTCAAGTGGGCTTCCTGAGCTATTTCAAGAAAAAAGCCCAATCATAACTTTGGAAGGACTTTAAATACTAGAAGAGGAGCTACTTTTACAAATTTAATAGCCTTGTTATCATGAAGCAGCTGTAAAAATCATAAGGGAAAGAGTGTTGGTTACTCAAAGTAATCAGCAGAAAGCAGCAGCTGTGGGAAATCATTTGGGAAACAAAAGAGGAAAAACTAAATACAACTCCAGCTAGATCAAACCCAAAAATTCAATAATTTGTGCATACAAGTCAATATTATGTGGATTAAAGCACAAAAGTTTTGACTTCGGACCCATATGCGAAAGGAAGGAGTAACTCTGGAAAATGGCTTCGCTATGATGAAAACTTTTCAATGATGCAAAGGATCAAAAGCTAAGGTGGGGATTTTTATCTTCACTCACTGCATCTCGGTTCAAACCCTTTTTCTTTCTCTATCTTGAACCAACGAGATACGTCAACCTCAGGATGCTTTACTCCTAACTCTGCAAGGTTCCGAGACGGAGCTTAACCTGAGTCACAAACTAGTAATCTAATCAGTCATCTCATCTTACCTGTTTTATCGGCACATGCGGCAGTATGACTGCAGACCCGGAGTCCATAAAAAGCAGAATTATCAAAAACTTAAGTTGGTAAAGACCCACCTGGCAAATCTTTCACTCTACCTCCACTTATTAATTAACATCATAAAATGTCCCTACTAGAGCGCCCAGTCCCTCAGATGCAGGCGAGAGGGAGGAATGCTTTATTTCCAAAGGTTATTTACTAGAAGAGGAACCATCCTCATTTTCTTAATTTTATTCAGAGAAATAATATTGCTTGTAATTAACAAAAACGGTAAAAGTTAAAATAACCATGTCTGTATTAGGGTTACTGAGACATAATTATCCTAAAATTTACCCGATAAGATAAAGCTACCGACCAAGAAATCTAGGTTGGTGGAAAATGGTCCTTTTAAGGAAGCCAATGGTGGTTAGAAGATTTAAGAAACGTAGTTAGTGATTGTTTTGAGGTCTACCAACAACATCAAAGCATGTTTGATACATATAAAGGCATCGCAATAATCTTTATCTTCTTCTCCTTTACTTCATATCATTTCCTTTGGATTCCTTATCTATCATTTTGCCATGCAACCATGTGATCGCTATTAGTATTGCAATTATGTCTGCCAAGGAAATTACAGCACAAAAACGGTGTCCTAATCATGTCTAACTGAGCAGTCATTGAGCATTACAGCATTACAAAATTACAAGTCTCTCCCCTGGGACAAATCTTCATAAGTATTAGAACAAAATCACGTAGTGTAGTATTTTACGTGTTGGGTATTAAAAATGAACGACGAGGTTGATATGCTTTAATGTAATACCGTTAATATAAATAAAGAACAAATCTACATGTTCTAATTTGAGTGAAATGGTAATGTCACTGGTCCGATTATGTGTTCTATGTTAAGATTTCAAAGTCGGACCAACAACTTACTAGTACTACTAATAAGACTGATATTGTCTCAACTTAACCATTCAATACAAATTGTAGCACAAATCGACATGTGTTATTTTTATAACAAAATGTCCTAATACAATTAAAAATGTAACTATTCAATACAAATTGTGGGTTTGACTACAATACTTATATGTATTCAATACAGTCACCATCTCTACAGTTAGAAAATAGTTGCATTAAATACATATATTCACATGACTATAATTGACCCTCATATGATAATTTTGTATTAAATACATGTAAGTATTGTAACCAATCTCATCAAGTTTAATTTGTTTTGTCAAATTTGTGTGATTGCATCCCTCAAAGTTTCCGGTTACACCGAAAAATTACTTGTCTCCGTGACAGACAAGTAGGGTCGATTCCTAAAGTTTGATTAGCAAACAATTCTATATTTTCTCATCTCTCATTTTCATTGTTTCTTAATTGCGGAGTCAACAAGCGACGACGCAGTCCTATGAATCATTGTGTATTTTTTTTTCCTTTGACGTGCGAGATAGAACGTAAAGAAGAACAAGTCCCAGTGAGTTTATTGTTCTGAAAGTACTAAATCATGCACATCTTGAAAAGCTAATTATATTATTATGTCAAATTTTCTTCTTTTTTATGATGGTGCTTCTGTATTTATGTCCACACCAGTCATGATATGGTCACATGGTATCGGTGGTGAATTTAGGTTCAAGATTGTGATTTAATGGTGGGGGCAAATCTGATGCCAACAACGCAGAGAGTTTGTAGTTGGAGTGCACATCGCAGATTTGCAAAGGAATTGGGATTTATAGATGTCAAAGCGGTAAATAACATCATTCTCATGGCAGTAATCACCTCTTATTGTTTTTGGATAATGTTAATCACACACATATTTTGACTTCTATCACACATTTTTCAATTTTTGCCCGTCCGTTCTAATGAACTTAAGAAGATCAATGGCCACAAATTTACAAGAGTGTGTGGGAGGTAAAAATTGATGTGTAAATATTACTATCCTTGTTTTTTGCCAGATCAACACTACTCTAGGGTTTCACCAGAAAATGGACTACTTTAGGGTTAATTTTTGATAATTTTTCGGGAAAAAATTTCTCTATCATTATCGGTATAGACACATAATTAAATACAACACCGCTCCCCCTCTCTTTCTCTCTTTCCCTTTCGCCTCATGATTCTCTAGCCATGCTCTGCGGATGGCTTGGTTTCCTAGCGTGCTTCACCATTTTTTCGGTTTTCTTCGTCAAATTTTCGGTGTTTATTACCGTGTTTTATCTTCGGTAAACCCAATTGTTGTCTTGTAATTGCCTTTCAACCCCTAACACCCTCCATCTTCCATCTACTTCATAAGATCCCCCTTCTCACACCGCAATCCCACAACCTTTGCTCAAAGCTACAAGTGGCAAATCTCTTTTGGCCGTCGTATCTCAACGATCCCCTCACTATCCCTCACATGACCGGCATGCCGGAAGGTGGGACCAAGCATCTTGCGGCTTAGCCCAAAGCGAGGGGGTGTTTAAGATGCCTCTTAACCCTATCGCCTTTTCCATTTTTGTGTTTTTGGTGGTTCTTTTTGTAGGGGGTTTGTGACTGGTTTGGATCTAGTGGCTTTTTTACGGTGCGTCGTTTGTTGTGGCGAATATGGTTGGTGATGTTCTCTTGTTGCGGGTTTGAAATATTTTTGCTGCAATGCCTTCGTTGAATTCAACGCGGTGTTAATTTTCTTAGGGCAACTACCCTTATAGTTGTTGGCAAGGTGGAAGTGGCGGTGGCAGCCACACCAGTTGCATTCTGCCTTAGCAAGATAAGGATTAGGGTTCTCTTTTTCGTTTTCCGTCTTTCTGTTGAATGGGCTTATTGGTTATCCTCAATTTTTGTTGGGCTATCTGATGTATCGTGTAATGGTTAATCTTCGCTCATGCAAAGAAATTTATGTTGTTTTAGATATAAAAAAAGACACATAATTGAATACAACTAGTTATATATAATTTTTTGTTTTTAAGTATAAATCTACCATATCGAAAGCACAGTGTCACACTATTGAGCTTATGCATGATAATCACATGCAGAGTGCTTCACAAATTTAATGGAAAACAAATCATGATCATTAGTAGCCTTTCTTGTAAACTAACCGCATGATTCTGTCTACTTTAAAACTTGTAAGTAGGTGGGCTGAGCCTGAAATATAAACATGACTAGCTATGTCAACACTTATTTTACTAATACATCTGTCTATATGATTAAGTTTTGGCCATTGACATTGTAATTAAATAATGAATAGGTGCTTAGCATGCCTTAATGCCGATTAAAAAAATTATTACGAAGAAAGTCGTTTATATATACATATACACTTGAAATTAATAAAATTATCCCAAAGAAGCTTCAAGAAAGAAAATCTAAAAAGTTAGCTAGAAACCGTCCTATAAAGCTAAGGGGACTGAGAAGTGACTGACTTGTCGATTCAAATATTGCTATGGGTCGATTAATCGAAAAGACGTATGTACGTACAGGACGAAATGAACTAAACCAGAAGGACTTGTGGTTTTGGGGTCACGTCATAATCTATTAGTAATCCGTTAGTGATCTTAACTTAAGATATTTTTGGGAAAATTATTGGGAAAATATGATATTTTTCTAAGAAGCGTGTAGATAATTAGACAGAGATGCGTGTATCTCGTTCTTTTTAAGAAGATTCAAGTCTATTATGGTTTGACAAAAGTCCACAAACTTGTTCAATAGTATATTTCTTGACATGTCTCCTCTAGGATATAACAGTCCAATTAAATCGTTGTGTGACTCAAACTTATCTGCCCAAAAAGGAAGAGTCCAAAACTACACCACACGAAAACCCTTCTTTGTCCGGAAAGTAAAAATAGAAAAAGATGGAGGAAAAATGAATAATTATAGTAGAGGAACTTGCTAGGGATAATGAATAAAAAGGACGATGGATAAAATGCTACTAATTATAGGATTACTATCACCCTTAGCGAATAAGGTAATAAACACGAATTGACAAGAAAAAAGATTACAAAATATGAAAGGCTAAAAGACTCCAATCTTAATTCCTTACATACAACAAATAATGACAACCATTTGTTTTTATCAAGAAACTTAAGATAATTAGATGCCGACCAAAACATCAGGGTTTTGTATGCATTATCTGTAGTGATGCAACCATTGCTTCTTGTACACCACCTAATCTCTGCCTCTTTAAATCTATTAAGCTGATGAGAATATACGATCACATTGTGGGCTCTTTGGACGGCCGGTTACTTTCATAATGTTACATGTATGTTGCTCAATCGATCGCCGTAGTCAAGAATCAACCTTATATTATAACAAACTAATCACACTCATTAGATAATAATTGGTGCGAGTACGTTGTATTGTAACCAAGTCAATTAAAAGAAAAATGAAGCAAACAAACTTGTTAGCTAAAACGGAGCTCTCAACCGTGACATGCAGCCGGAACTCCGTAAAGGTGCATGCATATCTTACAACCCGAAAGGCCACTTTACCAGTGTTATCGTGCTTTTCTTCTTATTTTTATATGGGATTTGTGTGTTTTAGGTGCATACCTTATGTTTGATCTTTGAGGTTTACTATTTTTCTAATCATTCTTTAAACTTTGCTTTCGAGTTTGGATTAGAAAGTCTGCCTATTTAATTGATTTATGTAAAATGACGTGGGGTTTTATGCTAACACACAAACAATTTTCAGATGGAGACGTGCATATATATATTTATTCCTATCGAGTCACAATTTGGAATGAATGTTGATGTTATATGCTAATTCACTTCTAGAAGTTGTTACATCAGAATAATATTAAAATTTTAATATAATTTAGAGCCAGGGGAAGGAAGGAGTAAGTTGCATAGTTAGATCGGCCGATCGAACCCTAATATGTAATCTAGCTTGCCTAATCCTTCATGATACGGATCAAGTTGTCTTCCTTTCGCTTTTAATACTACAAGTCATTAATAAATTATCAATTTTCTAAGAAAAAAAACTTAGAGAACTCTACCTAGCTATCTAAATTCTCCAAGAACTCAACAATATTGTCGAGCTCCTCGTTTTGAGTTTATCACGTCGTTCAAGACTCTCCTCATCTAAAGCTCTTCCCCAAGTTTATTGAGAAAATTTCATTTAAAACCAAATCACGACATTCCGCTACACATTTTCAATTGAAAACTTCATTCTATTCCTTAAAAAATATTACTTTTAAAATAAAATCTTATGTAAGATTAAAACTTAATTTTAGGACTTAACTGAATGTCCATGCATTTCAGCATACATTTAATCACCTCATATTACTTTATAGTTTGATATTTTATTTTTCTTCCTAATTTTAATCTATTAATTACATTTAGTCTTTATTTAATTTCATTCACAATTTATCATAATATATTTTGTTGTAGACATATGGGTAAACTAATTTTTTTATAAGATATTCCAGTATATTTTGTGTTCTTCGTTTAGGTACATTAATTCATTTAATATATCTTGATATATTTATTTTGGTACAGACATTCAATATAATTTTTGGTACATACACTCAAGTACATTAATAGTTTATTTTAATATTATTACGATACATACATTTGGGTACAAATGTTAGGTACATCAATTCATTTTAATATATTTCGGGATCTTATATGTATTTACATAATTTTCTTATGTGTCACTAAATTTTAAAACAAAACTAGAATATAAATTTTGAATTAAAGTACACATCAAAGGACTATAAACCATATGTAATCTAACAATATATTTTAATTTAATTTCAATTTTTGGATGATTAAAGTTCAAAAGCCGCCATTTCTAATTGAGAAATCCCCACAAGCGAATACTTATGTGTTGCGGTCCCCAAATTTGTTGTAGTGGTGGAACTTCTTTCTCTCAAACTTTTTACTCGGATATATATATATATATATATATAGAGTCCTCAATCCTAAATTGGGAGTCACTCAGTACTACAATCTGATGATATTCCTCTTTACTTGTGAGTGAGAGGTCTTAGGTTCGAATCTCGTGGATGAAGAATTTGATACAAAATTAGGTTGTCTATTGTGTGGCTTAGCTGAACTTCTCCCTCCTCTTAGTGTAAAATATATCGTTGTACCAAAAAAATCCTAAATTGGGAGAGAGGAGAGGGGGAGAGAGAATAAAAAATAAGGGTTCAATAAATGAGAAAAAAAAAAGATAAATAATGACCTACTTTTTGGGTTGAATTTGAACAAAATATCAAAATGTATTAATTCTTTTGGATGTGATGATATGCTAACTAGCTTTTTTCTTTCTTTTTTTTCATCTTCAAGTACGTTATTATTACAGATTTCCTGATTTTTTCAGACCAATGCGGAGATCTTTGTTAGGGAATACATAGTACGTATAATGATTGATAACAAGTAGAAAAAAGTAATACAAAAGTATTTTGGCCTACATTTGCAACAAAATGTGTTTAACTTGATAAAATAAAATAAAAATTAAAAAGAACACATTTTGATATCGTCCCAAACCTTACATTCTCAAAAACTTCATCGTTACTTTAAGAGAAATTTTTTAGTGTACCTGAACGTATTCCCTGTTCACTGAAAAAATCTCTACTGCCTTGCACTCTAATTCAACGAAGGAGTACTTGAGGTGGATGACAAGAGTGGAGGTCAACTTCACTTAATTATTTGGGAGCATTTTTAAGGTTTAGGGTCATAAAGGGTGTCCAACGAATAGCCAGCAACAGGCGACGTTACCACTTCATCACCACTGTTCTTCACGTTGTATGTTTTTCAAACTTTGAAAGTTGATTCAATTGATGTAATTCATATCCACGCTCCTCATGCTATTGCGCATTATATCATGGAAAAGAAAAAATGAGAAAGGTGGGGCATGTATTTAGAAATTCTTCACGATCATCAGTACTATATATATAGTGTCACATCCTAAACGGTTTTGTTTCCTTCTCCTTGTAGTGATTCAAAGATGTCATCCTAGAAATTTTCCATAAACTAACTTCAAGAAGCAAGATTTAGTGTGTTCTGATTGCATATTTGAGTGTTATAAAACATTGCAAAATAATAAGGTAAAGAAAGAGATTTGTAACAAAACAAGTAAGATATGGTTTCCTAAAATTCTAGTAACTACATGTTATTTGAGCTCATATTATTGCGTTGGTTTTTCTTTCCTTTACAAGCCATGCATGGAAAGGGGGATATGGAACACATAATTTGAAGTGTGCAGTAATTTTTAAGTTTTACACGTGACATACAAATCAGATGATTGACGTGAAGTACGTGTGGCTGTTGGGCTTCATACGCGAGACAACTGCTCTAATACCATGTTAAGAAAGAAGAAGGAAAGCTTTCATTGAATAGGTTGTTGAATTTTACATTGAGACATACAGAGAGTCTATTACTCTCGTACTTAACACCTCAACAACATCTACTCTAATAAAACTGATTGTCACAATCTCAGCAGTCCATCATATGATAATCCTAACACTTTTAACCATTTAAATTAACAGATTATTAGATATTATTGGACGGTTTGAGAAATTATTGGCCCTCTTATAGAATTATTGGATAAACTTAGTTTAGTGGGTGCTGTTGGCCAAAGGGACCCCAAAATCTAGGTTTGTCTGCTTGAGTTTGACCAAACAAGAGTCTCCACAAAGGTAACAAAAGAATATAATAGGTCGCGTTCACTGCATTGGCAGTGGTAGCAACCTTTTTACATACTTTAATTAAACTTGTTGATGCTAATAAAGTAACTAATCCTGATTTTTTTAAAGAATGACTAATTAATATCTAATGGAACAGAGAATGTTACATGGCTTAAAAATGACTCCAACATATATATCATATGTATATTAGGGCATGCAGCACGTGTGGTGGCTCACGACTGAGATATTGCGCAGCAAACGAGGCACGAGGGGGGGAGGGAGAGTGTGGATGGAATCATGGAAGGAAAGGAATTAAGGGAACCCAAATCCAAAGCAGCTGTGAGGAAGAAGAAGCTGAAGAGAGAGAGAGGTAGATGCCAAATGCGTACGTCAAGCAACATCCTTAAGTTTCCTCTCACTCTAATCCCATTTATAGTTCGTTACGCTAAATTCTCACAAATCCCTAAGTTTACTAAAATATATATTTCCCAATATTAATTATCTTAGGAATGAGAGTGATGGAATTTTACGCCACCTTCAGCTGCCATCTTGTTTTTTAAATTAGGAAGAAAAATGCAAAAATGATTCTTTCAAAAGTGGGGTCTTAATAAGCTTTCTCTTACCTTATACTTTTTATCATGTTTATATTATTAACACAAAAATTAAGGTTACCAAAAAATCTATAAAGAGTTCCACTTTTTAAACCATTATCGTAAACTTTAATGCATGCATGGGGTTTTTGTTGCGGTCACATGCATGCAGCTACTTATAATTTTATAAAAACCCTACATTTTAATCCCTTTTCTTTGGTTACAAAGGTTCTGATGGAAACGGATAAATTCTGATTTGCTTGGTTTGGTTATTTAAGCAAGTTTCTTAGCTGGAAGCGTGGAAATATACTTAGACCTCAAGAGAATAAAAACGTGAACAATCAGATATTACAGTGGTTAAGAGGGTGGCATGTCATCTCGGTTTATTATTGACATAAGTTACAATTTTCCCTTACGTTTGCTTGGAAAAATAACTCTAAATAAGTCATCGTGTACGGTGTAAAAATACCATCTCCCATCAAATATTGCATAAATAGTTTCATTGTTTTTAGATAAATTGTAGTAAGCTTAAAGTACTTAAGATTTGTATAAGTTTAATTTAATAGGCATATATATAATTTTGATGTATACAAACATGAAACACTTCTCTACCCTACGATGAGAAATGGATAGATCAGTGTATCTGTGTTCCACCCACTCCACACATCCTTAATCTTATCTGATCTATAAGCAAACCAAACAGGAAGTAGAGTACCAAATTCTTGAAGTGGAAGAGTGAAAAGCTTTCTATCCAATTAATTCCAAGCTCTCCCCGCGTGGAATTATTCAATTGGCTGATTCAAGCATCGAGGATAACTTACAGGTATAGCTTGAGTGAGCCCAGTCGACCCCAGGAGAGACAGTAATTACTATACTTGACAAAAAAGAATGGCCATAGGATATTAAGATGTGGTCGGAACATTATGACTATTGTGCACCCTCTTTTCGTTTTCATTTGGTTCGGTTTTTTTCTTCATTTTCCTTTTTCTGTTTTGGTGTTGGAGTTCACTTACCATGCACGTAAAGGCGAAATTGTACTTGTCCCAGAACTAGGAAGCATAAAGCAACCAGTTACTTCTTGCTTGCACGGCGAAGCAGTGAGCCGATGGATTTGCATGATTCTTGAATATTATCCTTTTTCTGAAAATTCCAATACAACCCCTCTGAAAATTACAGTACAACCCCTGCTCTTTATCCGTGGGAGAACTTTCAATAAGACTGCATGACTAAGACATCTCTCATTCGTGATGAAATCAGTATGAGATCGTGTACAAAATATTTTGTGTTAATTATATGCTACATGGTTGGACACGAGCTCATACCTAAGTTTTTGTCCTCAACTACAAACATTATTATCCATCCATGGATATTTATGTCATTTCACAAACCTTCCACACTGAGTTAAATCAAAGTAGAATCATGTGAAGTCAAAATGTCAGATAATATCATAGTTTTGTAGGAAATATCATATGAATGACGTGATCACTCACCTGTACTAAGATTTATCTCTACAACTCCAACAATGAACATCCATCCACGATGTCTATATCATTTCAAGAACCTAATTTCTCATAAAGGGTTGTCAAAACAGAGACTGAGAGAGAAAGAAAGCTTAGTCATGGTAGTGTGATGGATTGTCACACGAAGTGGCAGAAGGTGGAGGCAACGTAAAAAGAGTTGCACCTCAGGATAGGCGTGAGTGAGGTGGCGTGTGAATCTACATATACATTTTATTAAATTTAGTTTCCAACTTGTGTCACTTGTGGGGAAGAAGAATAAAAGCAAGACCATTACTCTACTCACTCACATGGTCTAAAAGCCCGGTCAAAGCCTGTCAGTCTTGACTTTATGGAAAATATGCATTGACGTGTAACAATCAAGTGCAAGTTACATGATTACATCTACGGCTCACATTACACGTGCATGGCTCATCCACTGCAGCCTCCAGCTAGGGTTTCGGTCAACATGCAAATCTACTCGAACCACTGAGGGCGTTTTTGTCTTTTGGAACGTAAGAGAGAGGGTTTTCCACTGTGCGTAACATATGCTTCGTATTCAAAACTAGGAATGCATGAGAATGCCCGACCAACCCACGATTGAAGGACTTGACTACGATGCGACTCCTGTACACAATCTTATTCTTCAACAATAGTCATCCGTATAATAAATATTGGTGGGCAATTTTCGAGGGCACTCCACCAAAAATCTATTAATGTTTAATCACAATGTCACATAATTTTGTTAATTTATCCATATTATAATACCTCTTGATCATATTAAAATTTAAATTCGTTAGTGTAAATCATGTCGTCCGTTTATATATAAAACACATCAATATATAACACCATGTAATAGTCAAGAGCTAGTTACCCACGTCACTGTAAGTGTTATTTACTAGTCTATTTGGATGAGGATAGGACGTGTTGAGAGTAAATTGCTCACCGAAAAAAATAAGAGACCTTATATGTGTATACTTAAAATTGAGCTACTTTCCACATTATTAATTTCAAGATGAGATATCGAACTTTCTTCAAGAACAAGATAATCGCTCCATTAAAAATTTTCTCCACAACCAGTACACATGTTAAACAAGCCAATACTAGCTTGATCCACACTCAACCGTGGCAAAACTCAACCGTCACGTGCCCATGCCTTGCATTTCAATATTTCACTTCATTTCATTTCTTCTCACTCAACACCATTTACGATTACGAGGGTCCCTAACTTCTGGCAAATGCGTTAAGCAACATCCTCTGCATTGTCTCCTTCAAATTCCTCTGTTTAGTCAGTGCGTGCTTTGCATTCTTTTCTGCTTTTATTTTACACATAAATTAATTAGATTTTTTTTAAGACTTCTAATTTAATTAATCAAGTTGGTTGAGTTTTTGCATGTTCCGATGTACGGAATGAAGAATAAGATTGACATTTCTCTACGTCAAACCCCCTCCTCTCTAAAATATCGCCATATAACGAAAGTTCATGTCATGACCTGGCTTGTGTGACTCTAGATAATCTTATCATTATTATAAAGATATTTTTCAGCATACTCGGAACATAAACACGTACGCTATATTTCATTATATAAGTGGATGGATACTTGAAAAAAAAATTTCCTGGCCACTTGTATAACAATATATGGCGTATCGCCCCGTGCTCGAGTCGTATTGAAATATTTCTCGTAAAACACAGCCACATGTTTTGAATATTTTACTTAATTATAATATGTATATTTATTTTGTTAATACTATGTCATTATATAAGTGGATGAATACTTGAAAAAAAAACTTCAAGGCCACTTGTATAACAATATATGACGTATCGCCCCGTGCTCGAGTCGTATTGAAAATATTTCTTGTAAAACACAACTACATGTTTTGAATATTTTACTTAATTATAATATGTATATTTATTTTGTTAGTACACTTAGAAGTAGAATGTATTAACTATATGTATGTCGCATACTCATATTATAACAGGTAAAAAGAATTCATTACGTGACAAATTTCGTATATACAAAAAAGAATTCTTTGTTACCATATAAAGAGATTCATTTTAGGTATTTAGTTTGTCTCTTAGCTATATTCTTTTCTTCCAACCCAATTTAGAATTTGTTTTACTTCTTTTTCATACTTAATACCTACACAGCAAGCTGTGCCACAACCACTTCAGTTCCCTCTACGTGTACTAAAGTTTGTCACAACAACTCATGTTTTTTGGTGGTACCAAAAGTGAGTCACAATTGGCAAAAGAAAATATCACAAGAAATGGATAACTTGGAAATCATTGCATTTGATTTTGCAGCTAAAAGCTAATGCCTTTATCTCCATATGCGATAAGGTTGCCATGAAAAAAGGGTTTTAGCCACAAAATTGTGCCACAAGAGTGTGGCGTTTATACAAGCCACCAAGTGTACTTATTGGGTTTTTTATTCAGCTATATTAGTCGGGAACTTCTTGTGGTCCCATATATACAAATTAATAATATTGGTATAAATATCTACGAATGCAGTCGTTTAATTAATTTAATTAGTATTTGTCCACAATACTTCAACCTTCTTGTTGCGGAATCAAATTGTGGTTAAATATCATTGTCAAATTAATTAAATATCATTTCATCTCTAACTGAATATACAAATTAAATGCAGATGCATTCGGTTTCTTATTTTCAATTTCAGCTCTGAGATTAAGTATATAACAATTTGTTTGTTGTTTTCGGATTTTTATAAAATAAACATTGAGTGAGGCGATGACTGAACTAAAACTTCGAATGCGTTATGGGCTTTTTTTATTTTGCTTTTAGGTAAAACATTTGTTTTGAGCAAAGAGTTGAAAGTAAAATCTCATCACGGAGCCAGGAGGTGGTGAGAGACCCGAAAACCTGGGCGGGGCGGCTTCTCTGCCGTGCTTCGACAAGAATACAAACGGTGTTAGTTAACGTGCCATTAAATACGTTGACCAGTTGTCTTCTTTATTTTATTATTCATCAATTTCCACGTAAGCAGAACAAACTACCGTTAGGATCGAATTGCGACACTCTGCGTAGAGCTTCAAACTTTGTCTTGCGTGGCAACTGAAGCACACGCCAACACTTTGCCACCGATGACCTAAAGCACTTCCACGTGTCCAGTGGAGAGAAGAGCCTTGCGTCAGCCAAGAGGGAACAACCAGCTGTCTCATAACTCCCAACAAAATGGGTCCCACCGTAACCGGTTCCCTTTAACAGATTCTGTCCAAATTAAACAGAGAAGGGTACGCTCTTATTCTTGAGAAATTATCAAGTAGTATTGTCCTACCACGTTATATGTGATACTTCCATTTAAAATTTAACCTTTGTACTATTTTATGACAGCTGGACCTATAATTTATTTTTAAAAACTAAAAATAAATTAAATACCTGAAAACCTACCCCTCCGTCAGCGACAAGTCCCCATCTCAGTCCACTACCTCCACGGCTCCAACCCGACTTCAAGCCACTGGTGGCCATATCCTTATCTCTTCCCCTCTTTCCCTATACAGATTTCATCTAAGACTAATTCTTAAGAGAGTTTAGGGTTGTTAAAGTTGTTAAGATCTCCTAGCTGATAGGGTTAGGTTTTCCTTGTTTTTAGGTCGTAGTGGTTAAAGGTCATGCATAATAATCCCTAGCTTTAAGGGACATGTTAT